>CM038632.1:40756039-40761039 GCA_021554675.1 Leuciscus idus | reverse complement strand
ATATCACAGAACACACACACGTCTATATCACTGAACACACACACGTCTATATCACTGAACACACACGTCTATCACTGAACACACACACGTCTATATCACAGAACACACACACGTCTATATCACAGAACACACACACGTCTATATCACAGAACACACACACGTCTATATCACTGAACACACACACGTCTATATCACTGAACACACACACACGTCTATCACTGAACACACACACGTCTATATCACTGAACACACACACACGTCTATATCACTGAACACACACACACGTCTATCACTGAACACACACACGCGTCTATATCACTGAACACACACACACGTCTATCACTGAACACACACACGTCTATATCACAGAACACACACGTCTATATCACTGAACACACACACGTCTATATCACTGAACACACACACGTCTATATCACTGAACACACACACGTCTATATCACTGAACACACACACGTCTATATCACTGAACACACACACGTCTATATCACTGAACACACGTCTATATCACTGAACACACACACGTCTATATCACTGAACACACACACGTCTATATCACTGAACACACACACGTCTATATCACTGAACACACGTCTATATCACTGAACACACACACGTCTATATCACTGAACACACACACGTCTATATCACTGAACACACGTCTATATCACTGAACACACACACGTCTATATCACAGAACACACACACGTCTATATCACTGAACACACACGTCTATATCACTGAACACACGTCTATATCACTGAACACACACACGTCTATATCACTGAACACACACACGTCTATATCACTGAACACACACACGTCTATATCACTGAACACACACACGTCTATATCACTGAACACACACACGTCTATATCACTGAACACACACGTCTATATCACTGAACACACACACGTCTATATCACAGAACACACACACGTCTATATCACTGAACACACACACGTCTATATCACTGAACACACACACGTCTATATCACTGAACACACACACGTCTATATCACTGAACACACACACGTCTATATCACTGAACACACACACACGTCTATATCACAGAACACACACACGTCTATATCACTGAACACACACACGTCTATATCACTGAACACACACACGTCTATATCACTGAACACACACACGTCTATATCACTGAACACACACACGTCTATATCACTGAACACACACACGTCTATATCACTGAACACACGTCTATATCACTGAACACACACACGTCTATATCACTGAACACACACACGTCTATATCACTGAACACACACACGTCTATATCACAGAACACACACACGTCTATATCACTGAACACACACACGTCTATATCACTGAACACACGTCTATATCACTGAACACACACACGTCTATCACTGAACACACACACGTCTATATCACTGAACACACACACGTCTATATCACTGAACACACACACGTCTATATCACAGAACACACACACGTCTATATCACTGAACACACACACGTCTATATCACTGAACACACGTCTATATCACTGAACACACACACGTCTATATCACTGAACACACACACGTCTATATCACTGAACACACACACGTCTATATCACTGAACACACACACGTCTATATCACAGAACACACGCACACGTCTATATCACAGAACACACACACGTCTATATCACTGAACACACACACACGTCTATATCACTGAACACACGTCTATATCACTGAACACACACACGTCTGTATCACTGAACACACACACGTCTGTATCACTGAACACACACACGTCTATATCACTGAACACACACACGTCTATATCACTGAACACACACACGTCTGTATCACTGAACACACACACGTCTATATAACTGAACACACACACACGTCTATATCACTGAACACACACGTCTATCACTGAACACACACACACGTCTATATCACTGAACACACACACGTCTATATCACTGAACACACACACGTCTATATCACTGAACACACACACACGTCTATATCACTGAACACACACACGTCTATATCACTGAACACACACACACGTCTATATCACTGAACACACACACGTCTATATCACTGAACACACACACACGTCTATATCACTGAACACACACACGTCTATATCACTGAACACACACACGTCTATATCACTGAACACACACACGTCTATATCACTGAACACACACACGTCTATATCACTGAACACACACACGTCTATATCACTGAACACACACACACGTCTATATCACTGAACACACACACGTCTATATCACTGAACACACACACGTCTATATCACTGAACACACACACGTCTATATCACTGAACACACACACGTCTATATCACTGAACACACACACACGTCTATCACTGAACACACACACGTCTATATCACTGAACACACACACACGTCTATATCACTGAACACACACACACGTCTATATCACTGAACACACACACACGTCTATCACTGAACACACACACGTCTATATCACTGAACACACACACGTCTATATCACTGAACACACACACGTCTATCACTGAACACACACACGTCTATATCACTGAACACACACACGTCTATATCACTGAACACACACACGTCTATATCACTGAACACACACACACGTCTATATCACACGTCTATATCACTGAACACACACACGTCTATATCACTGAACACACACACACGTCTATATCACTGAACACACACGTCTATATCACTGAACACACACACGTCTATATCACTGAACACACACACACGTCTATATCACTGAACACACACACGTCTATATCACTGAACACACACACGTCTATATCACTGAACACACACACACGTCTATCACTGAACACACACACGTCTATATCACTGAACACACACACACGTCTATCACTGAACACACACACGTCTATATCACTGAACACACACACACGTCTATATCACTGAACACACACACGTCTATATCACTGAACACACACACACGTCTATATCACTGAACACACACACGTCTATATCACTGAACACACACACACACACGTCTATATCACTGAACACACACACACACGTCTATATCACTGAACACACACACGTCTATATCACTGAACACACACACGTCTATATCACTGAACACACACACGTCTATATCACTGAACACACACACACACGTCTATATCACTGAACACACACACGTCTATATCACTGAACACACACGTCTATATCACTGAACACACACACGTCTATATCACTGAACACACACACACACGTCTATATCACTGAACACACACACACGTCTATATCACTGAACACACACACGTCTATATCACTGAACACACACACTGAACACACACACGTCTATATCACTGAACACACACACGTCTATCACTGAACACACACACGTCTATCACTGAACACACACACGTCTATCACTGAACACACACACGTCTATATCACTGAACACACACACGTCTATATCACTGAACACACACACGTCTATCACTGAACACACACACGTCTATATCACTGAACACACACACGTCTATATCACTGAACACACACACGTCTATATCACTGAACACACACACGTCTATATCACTGAACACACACACTGAACACACACACGTCTATATCACTGAACACACACACGTCTATATCACTGAACACACACACGTCTATATCACTGAACACACACACGTCTATATCACTGAACACACACACGTCTATATCACTGAACACACACACTGAACACACACACGTCTATATCACACACACGTCTATATCACTGAACACACACACTGAACACACACACGTCTATATCACACACACGTCTATCACTGAACACACACACGTCTATATCACTGAACACACACACTGAACACACACACGTCTATATCACACACACGTCTATATCACTGAACACACACACTGAACACACACACGTCTATATCACACACACGTCTATCACTGAACACACACACGTCTATATCACAGAACACACACACGTCTATATCACTGAACACACACACGTCTATATCACTGAACACACACACACGTCTATCACTGAACACACACACGTCTATATCACTGAACACACACACGTCTATATCACTGAACACACACACGTCTATATCACTGAACACACACACACGTCTATATCACTGAACACACACACGTCTATATCACTGAACACACACACGTCTATATCACTGAACACACACACACGTCTATATCACTGAACACACACACGTCTATATCACTGAACACACACACACGTCTATATCACTGAACACACACACGTCTATATCACAGAACACACACACGTCTATATCACTGAACACACACACGTCTATATCACTGAACACACACACGTCTATATCACTGAACACACACACACGTCTATCACTGAACACACACACGTCTATATCACTGAACACACACACACGTCTATATCACTGAACACACACACACGTCTATATCACTGAACACACACACACGTCTATATCACTGAACACACACACGTCTATATCACTGAACACACACACACGTCTATATCACTGAACACACACACACGTCTATATCACTGAACACACACACGTCTATATCACTGAACACACACACACGTCTATATCACTGAACACACACACACGTCTATCACTGAACACACACACGTCTATATCACTGAACACACACACACGTCTATCACTGAACACACACACGTCTATATCACTGAACACACACACGTCTATATCACTGAACACACACACACGTCTATATCACTGAACACACACACGTCTATATCACTGAACACACACACGTCTATATCACTGAACACACACACGTCTATATCACTGAACACACACACGTCTATATCACTGAACACACACACGTCTATATCACTGAACACACACACACACACGTCTATATCACTGAACACACACACACACACGTCTATATCACTGAACACACACA
>CM038632.1:40738539-40751039 GCA_021554675.1 Leuciscus idus | reverse complement strand
CTTCTAATGCACAAGCTCTGAGACAGAGAGAGAGAGAGACAGTGAGAGAGAGAGACGGAGAGAGAGAGAGACAGAGAGAGAGACGGAGAGAGAGAGAGAGAGAGAGAGAGAGAGAGAGAGAGAGACGAGGTGTGTCGTGTTTCAGGAAGCATCAGTGATTCACATCGATCAATAACTGAAACAGAAAACAAGTTGCACAATCACCGTCTCTCTGTGTGTGTGTGTGTGTGTGTGTGTGTGTGTGTGTGTGTTTTCATCTCTGGAAACTAGGGATGAGCAAAACCACAGTCCTGAACAACTACTCAAACATGACACACACACACACTCACACACTCTTGTGTTCCTGACGAATAAAGGAGAGAAACTCATATTCATTCCTCTGACCTCTTTAAATATGATCTATAAATCAGTCTTCAGGGAACATTCGGGATTCGGGTTTCGGCAAATAAAGCTCAGGCATTACCCAGAGTGCTTTGCACAGAGAGCAGTCGATGCTTTACAGGTTTCCAGATGAACCAGATCAGACTAACAGGAGTCAGCTGACGGAACGAGTCGAAAGCTTCAACCGTACAAATGTAGAGGTAATAATCAATATTACGCAGGACTGGAGAGATATCACACACACCTGAACAACAACAACAACAACGATTCACGCTGCAGTGCATGCTGGGAAGACTGCACACATCACTAAAGAGTTCTATTGATGCGACCATCAAATATATCAGGAGAAAATCACACGTATCAATATATTTATTTATGTAATAACACCCCATGCCTGTTTCATAATTAATAATAATAATAATTCACTGAAAAACTCCGTATTAAAATGTTTTATTCCACTTAATGAAATGCATTATTAGTTTTTATTAACAGTTGTAACCATCCTTATACTGACACAATCATAAAGTTCCTGTAACCTAGTTACACCTTTAAATATAACGTATTAAAATACATGTATTGTAACATGTTATAAGCTCATTACACTTGGTGCTGATCATGAATTATAAGGAATTAAACTGCATAACTATGAAAAAGTGTTACACATGTTTGCACTGATTTATTACGCACAACTGATGACGAAGTGTGTATTATGTGGCATCATCCATATTTTTATTTAATATTTCAGCAGATTAATAATATTCAAAATAATATTGCTCATAATAACACAGTCTGTTATTGTAAGTAATTTTATTCTGAATATTACTAGTGTAGTAATAATAATAATAGAGTCTGTTATGATGATAACTGCTGCTCTACACGAGTTATTGTCTGTACCTCCAGCTGAGGTGTGTCCGGGTCCAGCCGAGTGAATCGGTTCAGAACCGCAGGATTCGGTTCGTCGTGAATCTCGAGTCTCACCGAGTCCCGGATGCTCCGGATCCGCCAAACACTGGCGTCGAACATGACGAGCTCACACCCCGCAACACACACCATCGGTACCGGGAAACCCAACCGAACTACAGCCTCACACGGCCGTGACCATCACTGACTGAGTGTAGGGGTGAGTGTGTGTGTGTGTGTGTGTGAGAGAGAGAGAGAGAGAGTTCGGGCCCCGCCTCTTCTCCGCTCGGATCATGATGTCATTCTCACATCAGAACCACAGAATGTCAATCAACACCATAGGATCAACACGAGAGAAGTCTGAAAGTGGGCGGAGCTTCGGGCGACCAAAATATCAAACACAATAATAATAATAATAATAATTTAACACAGAGCGCTGATTTCATTCATATCTTTTGTTAGAATCCGTGGAATTATTATATTTGAATGCGATGTACTTTCAGTTTCAGACATGTGTATCCATCAGTGCCTGTCAAGCCGCTGAGCGCTCCCTGCTGGAGGAAGCACGACACGACCTGCTGAGATTCATCTGAGAATAGAGATGAGTTTACTGTATAAACACCTTCTGAGAGAATAGAGTTACAGAGACGAGTTTACTGTATAAACACCTTCTAAGAGAATAGAGTTACAGAGACGAGTTTACTGTATAAACACCTTCTGAGAGAATAGAGTTACAGGGATGAGTTTACTGTATAAAACACCTTCTGAGAGAATAGAGTTACAGAGACGAGTTTACTGTATAAACACCTTCTGAGAGAATAGAGTTACAGGGATGAGTTTACTGTATAAAACACCTTCTGAGAGAATAGAGTTACAGAGACGAGTTTACTGTATAAACACCTTCTGAGAGAATAGAGTTACAGAGACGAGTTTACTGTATAAAACACCTTCTGAGAGAATAGAGTTACAAACACGAGTTTACTGTATAAACACCTTCTGAGAGAATAGAGTTACAGAGACGAGTTTACTGTATAAACACCTTCTGAGAAAATAGAGTTACAGAGACGAGTTTACTGTATAAACACCTTCTAAGAGAATAGAGATAGACACGAGTTTACTAAAACACCTTCTAAGAGAATAGAGATACAGAGACGAGTTTACTGTATAGAGTTACAGAGACGAGTTTACTCCTTCTGAGAGAATAGAGTTACAGAGACGAGTTTACTGTATAAACACCTTCTAAGAGAATAGAGATACAGAGACGAGTTTACTGTATAGAGTTACAGAGATGAGTTTACTGTATAAACACCTTCTGAGAGAATAGAGTTACAGACACGAGTTTACTGTATAAAGACCTTCTGACAGAATAGAGATACAGAGACGAGTTTACTGTATAAACACCTTCTGACAGAATAGAGTTACAGAGACGAGTTTACTGTATAAACACCTTCTGAGAGAATAGAGTTACAGAGACGAGTTTACTGTATAAACACCTTCTGAGAGAAGAGTTAAAGAGATGAGTTACTGTATAAACACCTTCTGAGAGAATAGAGTTACAGAGATGAGTTTACTGTATAAACACCTTCTGAGAGAATAGAGTTACAGAGACGAGTTTACTGTATAAACACCTTCTGAGAGAATAGAGTTACAGACACAAGTTTACTGTATAAACACCTTCTGACAGAATAGAGTTAGAGAGACGAGTTTACTGTATAAACACCTTCTAAGAGAATAGAGATACAGAGATGAGTTTACTGTATAAACACCTTCTAAGAGAATAGAGATAGACACGAGTTTACTGTATAAACACCTTCTAAGAGAATAGAGATACAGAGACGAGTTTATTGTATAGAGTTACAGAGACGAGTTTACAAACACCTTCTGAGAGAATAGTTACAGACACGAGATTACTGTATAAACACCTGACAGAATAGAGATACAGAGACGAGTTTACTGTATAAACACCTTCTGACAGAATAGTTACAGACACAAGCTTACTGTATAAACACCTGACAGAATAGAGATACAGACACGAGTTTACTGTATAAACACCTGACAGAATAGAGATACAGAGACGAGTTTACTGTATAAACACCTTCTGACAGAATAGAAATACAGAGAAGAGTTTACTGTATAAACACCTTCTGAGAGAATAGAGTTACAAACACGAGTTTACTGTATAAACACCTTCTGAGAGAATTTACATTTACATTTAGTCATTTAGCAGACGCTTTTGTCCAAAGCGACTTACAAATTAGGACTAAATTAAGCGAGTCATCGTGAAGAGGCAAAAACAACGCAAGAAGTGCTCAAAATACGAAGTTCAGGCATTATTCAGAGTAGCATAAGCCCGATAAGTGAGAATTTACAGAAAAAAAAAAAAAATTTACAATTTTTTTTTTATGAGGTTAAGTGCTCACGGAAGAGAAGAGTTTTCAGCTCTTTTTTGAATGTTGTCATGGATTCTGCATTCCGGATGCGGGTGGGGAGATCATTCCACCAGCATGGAACTGTGAATGAGAATGTTCTGGAAAGTGATTTTTTGGCTCTCTGTGATGGAACCACGAGACGTCGCTCTTTGACCTATCGTAGGCTTCTGGTAGGGATGTAGACTTGTAGGAGTGAGTGAAAGTAGGAGGGAGCTGAGCCTGTGACAGATCTGTAAACTGTAAGAATTTATTTATTTATTTATTTATTTATTTATTTATTAATTATTTGACCCTAACCTTCATTCAAACAAAATCCTGTCATCCAGAATCAAAATGTATTTTAGGTGGACAGATCAATACAGTATGAAGAACATCCAACATCCCGCTGAGCAGAACACACCTGTGGTCTCAGGATGGGTCACCTGTGTCCTCAGAGCTCTCCTGCTGTGTCAGTGAGGAACTGCTGTTCCCTTTCGAACAGTCAGTCGTACTGCGTCTTCGCTTAAGACGCTAGGGGAAAACTCCTTTCTCCAAAATACTGAAGCCTTTATAAAATAACGCAGTGCTACTGCACAGCCATACAGTGCTGAGGCTTACTCGCACACTATTGGCTGGTCAGTGGGAACTGCACGAACCAATGGCAGAGAAGTCCACGAGGAGCTGGTGAAATCGACGGCGCAGAGGAAAAAGGCTATGAGCAGAGGCAGCCGTGGCGGCGCACCTCTACCCACCCTCAACATTTGGCTGGAAAGCCAAGGTTTCTCACCCATCTAAGCACTGCAGGACGACCTTGGCCTTAGCGGGTAGGGCCTACGCGTCCGCTGGACGACAAAACCGCCTTCCTTGACTCTCCCGTCTCATCTGCCAGTCTCATCAGCCACGCCCACCACCTGAACAGCAGTGCGCCAAGCGTCAGGGACCCCAGCCAAAGATAACGCTGGACCCTGGGCAAAAGAAGTCTTCCTGACCTGCAGAACAGGAAGAGGGGAGGGTCGAGTCCCGCCAAGGCCGGACCACCTTCCAAAGTGCTCCGAGTTTCCCCCCAGCGGCCCTGCTCAGTTCTGGCCAAGGGAGAAAATGTTGTTGTTTATGTTGTTGTTGCGAGTGTAAGCAGCGATCCCGCTCAAATGCGTGCTCCCTTATACTCGACCGCTGTTATAGCGAACCCAATAAAAAACAAAAATACTCAACAAAAGAGCATTCTTTCTCTTCCGCACCACACGAGCCTCGGCACCCTGCTCAAACGCAGCGCGCCGCCTCTCAACACTATAAAACCCCTGGCCAACTGGGCAGAGCCTGGAAAGCCATCCCTGGTGTGTCACAATGGGTTATAAACACAATAGAGCAAGGTACTCGCTCCAGTTCGCTCGCAACCCACCCCGCTTCGAGGGCATAAAACACACTTCAGTAATGAGCAACGTGTCTTGCGTCCTCCGCGCCGAAGTGGTGAGCTTATTGAAAAAAGGGGCTATAGAGGCGGTGCCGCCAGCCCAGAGCAAGTCAGGTTTTTACAGCTGCAACTTCCTTGTTCCCAAAAAAGATGGCGGCCTTAGGCCCATTCTAGACCTCAGACATCTGAACAAGGCCCTTATCAAACAGCCTTTCAGAACGATAACTCTGAAGCAAATCCTCGCGCAGATTCGCCCGATGGATTGGTTCTTCTCAGTGGATCTGAAAGATGCTTACTTTCACATCCAAATAGCGCCCCGTCACAGACTGTTCTTTAGATTCGCGTTTGACGGGACAGCTTACCAGTAAACAGTCCTGCCATTCGGACTGTCTCTGGCCCCCCGCAGTTTTACAAAGTGCATGGATACAGCACTCTCCCCTTTAAGACAAATGGGAATGCGCATTTTGAACTACCTCGACGACAGGTCAGAGACAGAACTGAATATCCACAAATCTGTGCTCCTCAGCCATCTAGAATGCCTGGGTCTCAGAATAAACACAGCCAAAAGCTTGTTGCTGCCCAGGCAGAGGATCTCTTTCCTGGGTGCGATTTTAGACTGTCAGACGAGCGCTCGCTGACTATACAGCGTCTCGCACGCTCGTTCGGAACGGGAACCAACAGACCCCTCAGAACGTTTCAGAGGATGCTAGGTCTTATGGCCTCAGCTTCATCAGTTCTCCCACTGGGTATGCTGCACATGCTCCCCCTGCAGTACTGGCTGAAACCTCGGGTTCCTCCCCAAGCGTGGCGCTCAGGCAGTCCGTCTATCAGAGTGGGCTACGGCTGTATCAGAGCCCTGGATCCCTGGTCAACACCCAGTCTCTTCGAGTCTGGGATGACCTTGGGGACAGTCTCGAGACGATTGGTAGTCACCACGGGTGCTTCCAACGGGTCGGGGCACTCTGTGCAAGGGCGAACCGGCCTTCGGCTCATGGTTGAGCACAGAGGCACGGTTGCACACCAACTGCCTAGAAATTATCGCAGTAGTGCTAGCCCTCAAGACCTTCCTACCGTCTAAACCGCCAAGGCGGGCTCAGGTCGAGACGGCTGTACAAACTGGCCGGAGATCTCATCCTATGGGCGAACGGCAACCCGCGCTCTCTAAGAGACTGAACCAGGGAGCAGACATGCTGTCCAGGGGCCAAGTGTCGTCTACTTTATGCTTTTCCTCCGGTCTCGCTCCTCCCCCAAGTCACAAAAAGGATCAGGGAGGGCAGACATACAGTCCTGCTAGTGGCCCCTCTCTAGCGGACCCAACCTTGGTTCCCCGAGATGATTCAGCTGCTCGCAGCAGCCCCTTGGCCAATTCCCGAGGAAAGATCTCCTTTCCCAGGCGAACAGGACGATCTGGCCCCCCTGTCCCAAACTGTGGGCACTACATGTGTGGCCCCTCGACGGGAGCTCGGGGACCTCCCAGCGAGTGTCCTGAGTACTATCAGCGAGGCTAGAGCTCCATCTACCAGGCGTCTCTATGCTCTGAAGTGGTCTGTGTTCTCTAGCCGGTGCGCAGCCAGAAACCAGGACCCGGTCTCGTGTGAAGTATCACAGATACTCTCATTTCTTCAAGAGCTGTTAGATGCAGGTCGTTCTCCATCCACGCTTCAAGTCTATGTGGCAGCTTTTCATGCACCGATGGCTGGCCAGTCGGTGGGCAGGAACGACATGACTGTCCGCTTCCTGAAGGGAGCCAGGAGGCTTAACCCCCCACGGCCCCCTACGGTGCTCTCCTTGGACCTATCAATGGTTCTTGCCACTGTTGCCTCCTTGCCACTGTTGCCTTTGGCTTGCTCAGTTGGGGATATTTTGGGGATATTTAATTTAATTTTATCAATCAATAAATTCCTCTTGAAACAAACTTTGTTGTATTATTTTAATTTAATACTGTGAAGCTGCTTTGATACAATCTGTATTGTGAAAAGCGCTATACAAATAAACTTGACTTGACTTGACTTGACTTCTTCAAGCACTGAAGGGGCCCCCGTTCGAACCGTTGCAAATGGCCGAATTAAAACCACTTTCGCTGAAAACTGCGTTACTGCTAGCCTTAGCATCAGTTAAGCGAGTTGGTGACCTACAAGTGCTCTCTGTGAGCGCTTCCTGTCTGGAGTTTGACCCATACTAACGTAACCTCGGTTCCCTGAGATAAGGGAACGAGTACTTAGTCGAGAACTACCGTCGCTTCAGTCGATAAAAACCTGAATCCATGGCAATTCGAGCATCTTTTATAGGCGGATTCCCCCTTGGATTTCCCTGGGGATTCCCCTGCACTCAGGTCGGTGGGCTTCGCACCTATTGGTTCGCGCAGTTACGCCACTCTGTTATTGGTTCGTGCAGTTCCCACTGACCAGCCAATAGCGTGCGAGTAAGCCTATTTTATAAAGGCCTCAGTATTTCGGAGAAAGGAGTTTCCCCTAGTAAATGGTAAATGGACTGCATTTATATAGCGCTTTCACAGACCCAATGGCCACCAAAGCGCTTTACAATATTGCCTCACATTCACTCACTCATTCATACACCGACGGCGGTGTCAGCCATGCAAGGCGATCCAGCTCGTCGGGAGCAGCTGGGGTTAGGTGTCTTGCTCAAGGACACCTCGACACTTGGTCAGGTGGAACCGGGGATTGAACCACCAACCTTCCGGTTTGTAGACAATCTACATGAACCACTGAGCCACTGCCGCCCCTCTAGTGTCTTAAGCTAAGACGCAGTACTCGTGCCCTTATCTCAGGGAACCCAGGTTACGTTAGTACGTTTCTGCTCGCTCTCTGCGTGTGAACTCTATCGCCACATTATGGTTTTTAAAAAAATCTTTGCTATTGCTTCAATGCAAATGAACAAACGCTGTTATTTGTTCTGTTGTGACGTGTGTGTTCAAGTAAGCCAGATATGAGCAGATTCTGCGCAATACACTGTATTTAATAAATCATTATGACTCACGAGTATTTGCGTTAAATATGCACAGATTTGGTTTCCACGAACTTCCCCAGCAAAGTGAGTAAACGTAATAAGTAACACGACAAAGTGATTTGACAGCGTTTCCAACACAGTTGATTTTTACCCGCATTTGGCGAGTGTTAATTTCCAACCCTGGAGTCTGGACAGATCATTCTGAATGTGTGGGGAAGGTGTGTGAGTGAGTGTGAGAGAGAGAGAGAGAGAGAGAGAGAGAGAGAGAGAGAGAGAGAGAGAGAGAGAGAGAGAAGTGAGTGTGAGTGTGTTTCTCTGGACAGATCCATTATGAAGGTGTGGTGAAGGTGTGAGTGAGCGTGTGAGAGACAGAGAGAGAGAGAGAGAGAGAGAGAGAGTCTGTGAGCGAGAGAGAGAGAGAGTGTGAGTGTGAGTGTGTGTGTGTTTCTCTGGACAGATCCATTATGAAGGTGTGGTGAAGGTGTGAGTGAGTGTGTGAGAGACAGAGAGAGAGTTCTGTGTGTGAGAGTGTGTTTCTCTGGACAGATCCGTTATGAAGGTGTGGTGAAGGTGTGTGTGTGAGTGTGTGAACACTGATTATCTCTCAGTGAGGAACAGGAAACAACAGGGTTATTGTGTTCATCTCTCAAGCTTCTCCTCATGATTCAGAGAGTCGTGTGTGTGTGTGTGTCAGTCACAGAGTGAAATCCGACTCAGGAAGTGTTTGACCCCACAGGGACCCGTGTGTGTCCACCACAGCTGTGCAGTGTGTGTGTGTGTATTAGGTCATTTAACGTTCGCTTCAGGAGCTGAATGATTATAGCAGTGATCTCAGCTGAAGTCCTGCAGAAGAGACGACTAACACACATTAAACTCACTCATGACAAACTCGTGTGAAGGAACTGGGCAGAAACTGACCCTGAAATAGAGAGTTCACCCAAACATGATCATTCTGACCGGATTCCTCACAGCAGAACTTCAGTCTTGTGTTGTGGTGTGTTTTCTGGGTCACGGCTCATGATCTCACGCTCTACAGGATAACCTCAAGATAGTCCTAGGAGAACCTCAGGATACACACTCTCTCTTACACACACACACACACACACACTCTCTCTCTCTCTCTTACACTCATTCTCTCTCTCTCTTACACTCATTCTCTCACCCTCTCTCTCTTACACTCACTAACTCACGTTCACTATCCCCTCGTTCACTATCCCTTCGTTCACTATTCCCTCGTTCACTATCCCTTCGTTCACTATCCCCTTGTTCACTATTCCCTCGTTCACTATCCCTTCGTTCACTATCCCCTTGTTCACTATTCCCTCGTTTACTATCCCTTCGTTCACTATTCCCTCGTTCACTATCCCTTCGTTCACTATTCCCTCGTTTACTATCCCCTACACGAGTCCACTAGCAGAAGTGAATGAAATCGAGTGAGTGGATTCGTACACTAGTGCGCTGGAAGAGTTGCTGCTTTGCTGTTTAATAATCATTTTAAACTTAGCAAACTGCAAAAGAAAAAGAAAAAAAGCTCCAGTAGTGAAGAAAAGATCCATCTTGCCCTCTGTCAAGGAAACTAGCGTACAACGCTTAATTACACCATGTAATAATCAGTTAAAAAGGACTTTATACCTACATGATATTACACTGTACTCACATTGGACCAGCCGTTTGGAAAAGGGACTTTTCACGACCCTCGCAGTGCATTATGGGTATTCTCATGGCTGTACATCAGGGTTGTGTTTAACTCCACCGTTAGACATACACTCACAAACTCCCCTAAGCACTACCTGAAGTGCGCTTACCTTCGTCAAGTGAACGAGGGAAGTGTATCAGGACAGACCCTCGCCCCCTCGATTCTGATCCACAGACCACAATGCACCATGATTGTGACATCACAACAGACCCACACAACTCTAGTGTACGATATTGGACATATTTTGGTAACCGCATACTTGTAGCTACCTTAAGCTGAGCGCTTGTTTTCGTTTGTGTAATCTGTAATATATTTTCTCCAACAGCCCAATCATATAGAATAATAAATCAGGGCTTATGCCGTTCCATTCGAGCACACTGCAAGCGTTTCGCTAGTAGTGAACAGCGTGAGCAGTGACGCACATGAAGTCCACAAGACTGAGGGTGCATGAAGTTTGCCATTGGGACAAGGCCTTAAATGTAGCCCAGTTGTACACTCGTTATTGCAGTGCATTGTGGGATTAAATGAGTGCACTCGATAATGTACACTACTTCAAATGCCTGTCCCCTCAAATAGTGCCCTAGTTAGGGTACAGGGGGCGATCTGAGCCTGAGAAAAACTAATGAATCAAATGACATCACTTCCTTCATTGACTCTGTATCGTGTCCTCTCAGTGTGAACAGTGTTCACAGCATTTATGGGTCAAACATCACATGAACATAAAATAAACAAAGGTTGTAAAGACGTTGTTCGCAGTGATTCCACAGAAGAACCTTTCAGCGATCCGTTCACAAAAGAACCGTTTTCTTAGTGTGAAGAACATTTTAATAACCTAAAGAAGCGTTAGTGCGATGGAAATATCCGTGGATGTTAAAGGTTCTTCATGGAATCATAAATCCCAATAAAGCAGCTTTATGTTTAAGATACCTGTGTCTCCAGCATCATCATCATCATCTTCATCACCTCTCATTCATGGCTCATTCCCTGAACACACTCCGCATCTCCGAACCAGAACCAGCGCGAATGTCCGTCTCTTCGAGTCTTTCTTTGATTATGATGAGAAACGCGATCAGATCAGATCAATATGTGAAATAATCCGCGCAAGAGCATCAACAATCATCTACAAAAACAATCATAACAGCAAACGCGTCACTGATGGGAATAAAATCAGGGAGACGGAAATAAATCCATCATCGCGAATAAAATCATGATATTAAATCAGATTCAAAATGGAGGCGATGCTGAAGATCAATCTGATTTCACATCAAAATTATGTTTTTTTTTTAGCGCATCCATCGCTAGTCGATCTCAGTGTCTCGTTCATAAACATCAGACCCGGACCGGGTTCACGAGTCCATTTAAATCCACAGATGAGAGAAACGGGTCGCAGGATCCGAATCGGGCCCGAATCCCACAGAAGCCGCTCGGATCGGAACCGGAACCGGAACCCGCTGAAGATCCGAACCCGAATCCTCCTTTATTCATGCAGAATCCCGTGTTGTTATTCGCTCGTGTTCTTGACACACATCCAGCTCTCGCTCACATTCTGATGTGGGTTTGTGGGTCTGCGGCGTGCACGCGCACGGAGGGCGTGTGTGTGCTCGCGGAAGATGAAGACACACACACACACACACACACACACACACGATCAGATGTACATTATGCAGGACAGCAGGTGTGTTTTATCTGCATCAGTGCGAATCAGCATCACGGTACGGATAATGACAGCATCCGCTGCTGGAGGAGTTTCCATGGAAACAGAGATGCTCGACTGACATCACTGTACTGTATACTGTATACTTAAAACAGTAAAGGTTTAATGCTGTATTCTATCACATGGCCTCATTACCAGGGTTACTATAGTTAACTAAAACCTAAAAATAAAAATAAATAACATTTTCTGCTTTCGGCTGTACTTGAAATTAAATAAACATAATATTTCAGTTAGTTGCCAAGGCAACATTTCTCATGATCAGTTTAATTTGATGTGCTAAAATAAACTAATATAACATTTATAAAAAAACTATATAGACTTATTAAACACACAACAGAATTACTAAAACTTTAAAATGAAAAGAAATACAAAAATAAAAATAATTAAAAATATTAAAAACTATGACACTAAAGAAACACTGTTTTCACTACCATGATTGTCCTGATGACATTGCACATAAATATTTAGAATTTTTAAGTTTGTGTTCAAATGTTTTTTTTAGCTTCTGTCAAGATGTCAAACATTACAGCTGAAATCACTTACACAGGACAGATGAACAGAGACAGACAGTCGGACACACACACACAGAGACAGTCGGATAGACAGTTGGACACAAACACACACACAGTCGGACACACACACACACACACACACACACACACACACACACACACACACACACACACACACAGACAGACAATCACACACAGAGACAGTCGGACACACACACAGAGACAGTCGGACAGACAGTTGGACACACACACACACACACACACACACACACACACACTCGGACAGACAGACACACACACACACACACACACACACACACACACACACACAGCCGGACACACACACACACACACACACACACACACACACACACACACAGACAGAGAGGCGGACACACACACACACACACACACACACACACACACACACACACAGACGGACATACACAGACAGTCAGACAGACAGACAGACAGACAGAAAGATGGACGGACAGACACACACACACACACA
>CM038632.1:40721039-40733539 GCA_021554675.1 Leuciscus idus | reverse complement strand
AAACACAGTCACTCACACACATACACACACTCTCTCACACTCGTCTACCTGAGAGACGGTAAGACCAAACGCTCAATCACACAAAGGCAAACGATGGATCCCACCCGGGTCGGATGGGCGGCACTGCTGTCAGTCATCAGGCTGGGGGCGGGGCCTGAGGGGGCGGAGCCTGGGGGCGTGGCTACAAGCCTTCCTGCAGTTCTTTAGCTTTAATGAGGATGGCATGAACATCAGAGATGGGATAATCCTGAAAAGCAGCAGATAGAGGGGAGGTTAGAGGGCGATATTAGCCTGTGTGTGTGTGTGTGTGTGTGTGTGTGTGTGTGTGTGTGTTACCTGCAGCAATCTCATATTGGTTGTAAAGTCTCCAGCCAGTAACTGATCTCGAATCAGTCTGTAAAAACACAAAGACTTAAAGCAGTGAGGAAAAACCAGCCAATGTGAACTAACTGAGGACAGGTTAGTCCGTGTTATACAGTCCAGATCGTTTCACAGCAGTTTCACAGTAATAAACAGGAAAATATCAGAATCAATGATGAAACTTCATCAAATGTGAGACTAATTCTGTTTTAACTATAAAGCAATCCAAAATCAAAGTACAAAATCTCATACTGTCCGAGTCGGTACTACATCTAAACTTAAACTTCACAACTGTTAAAAAAGTATGTTATATATGAATATGGGTATTTTGAATGCAATTCGGACGCACTACATCCGCCATGTTGTTACGGTCATGTAACGTGTCACAAATCCTCTCCCGTGGCCTCATGGGATAGTAGAGAGTCCATCATATGCACACTTCAGAATCTCAGAGGAAGTAGCAGGTCATCCGGGGACTTTTCACGACTGTTTTTCAAATACTATGTATTCAGACTTACTACTTATTCACATGCTATATAGCAGAGAAGTATTAGATTCCAGACGCAGCGAATAGAGTCATTATTCACATCAATTCAGCTCAAGTGTTGTTCATCTAATATCGTCAGTGCAGTCAAATATATAAGATTACTGAAGATTAAGTGTGTGAGCGTGTGTGTGTGTGTGTGACTGATCTTACGTGAGCATGGCGCAGCACACAGGGATGATGAACTCAAACCGATCCTGATCCGAAAAGAGTGAATCCCAGATCCGGATAACATCTGGAAGCAGGAACTCCTGAGAGAGCAGCAGCGTCAGCCAGCGGAAGGTGAAATACTGAGGCTTGATGTTCTGCTCTTGCTGTGAGACAGACAGATGGACAGACAAACAAAAGCAGACAGACAGACAGACAGACAGACAAACAAAAGCAGACAGACAGACAAACAAAAGCAGACAGACAGACAGACAGACAGACAGACAAAAGCAGACAGACAGACAAAAGCAGACAGACAGACAGACAGACAGACAGACACACAGACAAAAGCAGACAGACAGACAGACAGACAGACAGACAAACAAAAGCAGACAGACAGACAAACAAAAGCAGACAGACAGACAGACAGACAAAAGCAGACAGACAGACAAAAGCAGACAGACAGACAAAAGCAGACAGACAGACAAAAGCAGACAGACAGAGACAAAAGCAGACAGACAGACAGACAGACAAAAGCAGACAGACAGACAGACAGACAGACAGACAAAAGCAGACAGACAGACAAAAGCAGACAGACAGAGACAAAAGCAGACAGACAGACAGACAGACAAAAGCAGACAGACAGACAGACAAAAGCAGACAGACAGACAGACAGACAAAAGCAGACAGACAGACAAAAGCAGACAGACAGAGACAAAAGCAGACAGACAGACAGACAGACAAAAGCAGACAGACAGACAGACAGACAGACAGACAAAAGCAGACAGACAGACAAAAGCAGACAGACAGAGACAAAAGCAGACAGACAGACAGACAGACAAAAGCAGACAGACAGACAGACAAAAGCAGACAGACAGACAGACAGACAAAAGCAGACAGACAGACAAAAGCAGACAGACAGAGACAAAAGCAGACAGACAGACAGACAGACAGACAGACAAAAGCAGACAGACACACAGACAAAAGCAGACAGACAGACAAAAGCAGACAGACAGACAGACAGACAAAAGCAGACAGACAGACAAAAGCAGACAGACAGAGACAAAAGCAGACAGACAGACAGACAGACAAAAGCAGACAGACAGACAGACAGACAGACAGACAAAAGCAGACAGACAGACAAAAGCAGACAGACAGAGACAAAAGCAGACAGACAGACAGACAGACAAAAGCAGACAGACAGACAGACAAAAGCAGACAGACAGACAGACAGACAAAAGCAGACAGACAGACAAAAGCAGACAGACAGAGACAAAAGCAGACAGACAGACAGACAGACAGACAGACAAAAGCAGACAGACACACAGACAAAAGCAGACAGACAGACAAAAGCAGACAGACAGACAGACAAAAGCAGACAGACAGACAGACAAAAGCAGACAGACAGACAAAAGCAGACAGACAGAGACAAAAGCAGACAGACAGAGACAAAAGCAGACAGACAGAGACAAAAGCAGACAGACAGACAAAAGCAGACAGACAGACAGACAGACAAAAGCAGACAGACAGACAGACAAAAGCAGACAGACAGACAGACAGACAAAAGCAGACAGACAGACAGACAAAAGCAGACAGACAGAGACAAAAGCAGACAGACAGAGACAAAAGCAGACAGACAAAAGCAGACAAGCAGACACAAAAGCAGACAGAGACAAAAGCAGACAGACAGACACAAAAGCAGACAGAGACAAAAGCAGACAGACAGACAAAAGCAGACAGACAGACAAAAGCAGACAGACAGACAAAAGCAGACAGACAGACAAAAGCAGACAGACAGACAGACAGACAGACAGACAGACAAAAGCAGACAGACAGACAAAAGCAGACAGAGACAAATGCAGACAGACAGAGACAAAAGCAGACAGACAGAGACAAAAGCAGACAGACAGAGACAAAAGCAGACAGACAGACAAAAGCAGACAGACAGACAGACAAAAGCAGACAGACAGACAGACAAAAGCAGACAGACAGACAGACAGACAAAAGCAGACAGACAGACAGACAAAAGCAGACAGACAGAGACAAAAGCAGACAGACAGAGACAAAAGCAGACAGACAAAAGCAGACAAGCAGACACAAAAGCAGACAGAGACAAAAGCAGACAGACAGACACAAAAGCAGACAGAGACAAAAGCAGACAGACAGACAAAAGCAGACAGACAGACAAAAGCAGACAGACAGACAAAAGCAGACAGACAGACAAAAGCAGACAGACAGACAGACAGACAGACAGACAAAAGCAGACAGACAGACAAAAGCAGACAGAGACAAATGCAGACAGACAGAGACAAAAGCAGACAGACACACAGACAAAAGCAGACAGACACACAGACAAAAGCAGACAGACAGACAAAAGCAGACAGACAGACAGACAGACAGACACACAGACAGACAAAAGCAGACAGACACACAGACAGACAAAAGCAGACAGACACACAGACAGACAAAAGCAGACAGACAGACAGACAGACAGACAAAAGCAGACAGACAGACAGACAAAAGCAGACAGACGGACAAAAGCAGACAGACGGACAAAAGCAGACAGACAGACAGACAAAAGCAGACAGACAGACAGACAGACAGACAAAAGCAGACAGACAGACAAAAGCAGACAGACAGAGACAAAAGCAGACAGACAGACAGACAGACAGACAGACAGACAAAAGCAGACAGACACACAGACAAAAGCAGACAGACAGACAAAAGCAGACAGACAGACAAAAGCAGACAGACAGACAGACAGACAAAAGCAGACAGACAGACAGACAGACAAAAGCAGACAGACAGACAGACAAAAGCAGACAGACAGAGACAAAAGCAGACAGACAGAGACAAAAGCAGACAGACAGAGACAAAAGCAGACAGACAGAGACAAAAGCAGACAGACAGACAAAAGCAGACAGACAGACAGACAAAAGCAGACAGACAGACAGACAGACAAAAGCAGACAGACAGACAGACAGACAAAAGCAGACAGACAGACAGACAAAAGCAGACAGACAGAGACAAAAGCAGACAGACAGAGACAAAAGCAGACAGACAGACAGACAAAAGCAGACAAGCAGACACAAAAGCAGACAGAGACAAAAGCAGACAGACAGACAAAAGCAGACAGACAGACAAAAGCAGACAGACAGACAAAAGCAGACAGACAGACAAAAGCAGACAGACAGACAGACAGACAGACAAAAGCAGACAGACAGACAAAAGCAGACAGAGACAAATGCAGACAGACAGAGACAAAAGCAGACAGACAGAGACAAAAGCAGACAGACACACAGACAAAAGCAGACAGACAGACAAAAGCAGACAGACACACAGACAGACACACAGACAGACAAAAGCAGACAGACACACAGACAGACAAAAGCAGACAGACACACAGACAGACAAAAGCAGACAGACAGACAGACAGACAGACAGACAGACAAAAGCAGACAGACAGACAGACAAAAGCAGACAGACGGACAAAAGCAGACAGACGGACAAAAGCAGACAGACAGACAGACAAAAGCAGACAGACAGACAAAAGCAGACAGACAGACGGTTAGTATAAGTGTCAAAACAATATCAATAGCTGTGTTTCCATCCAAAGATGCAAATTTAACTAATGCGCAACATTGGAATATGGCATAAAGCATTTGTGAATAAAGCACCATTTCCATCAAGGGAGTCGAAGAAGTTAATAATCATCATCAGAACAGGGTTAAAACGTGTCAGATGCTCGATGGAAACTGGAAAACCCTTATAAGTAATTACTAGGGATGCACCGAATATTCGGCCACCGAAAATTTTCGGCCGAAAATGGCCCAAAAGTGCATTTTCGGTTTTCGGCCGAAAGACTTTAATCACCGAAACAATACGGCCGAAATGTTATGATGACGCAAACAGCAGATACTGCGACCTGCACGTGCTTGTCTGAAGCAACATATCTGCGGTGTGGACGTATTTCAATATATCTGAGAGTGACCCACGGACAGCGATTTTTAAAACACAGACGTCCCAAGTCTTCCGGAAGTTCCGGGAGTCTCCCGCGTATTGATAGCGGCTCCCTGATGCCCGCAAATTAGTTTAAATCTCCCGGAATCGCGAGCGAGCGCGCGGCAGAGAGAGGGAGCGAGAGACCTTGCGTGTGTGTGCTGTGCAGCCGTCATTTCTCAGAGGTGTGTGTGTTTACCTTAGCTGTTTAAGGTTTTTGCAACTCACGTCCATGAGCATATAGCTGCAGATATTAGTATGGGCTATGGCAGTATTGACCTAAATGCACTTTGTTTTTATGAGAGAACATTTCATTTTTAAACCTTTCTGCAGGCCAGTAGGCTTTTACATTATTATTTAATGTACACATGAGTGGGGTCAAGTTAAACATTTAATTTTATACTTTGCAATGTGCTAAATAAATATTTGCATAAAATATTAATTGATTTATTCTTTGAAACTTTAATATTAATTTATGCAATGCCTTGATTATAGTAAAGTTAGTACACAGTCATAGCCATAAATGCAATGGTACTAATAATTGGCTTAATTTATTTCGGTGTTTCGGTTTTCGGTTTTCGGCCTTAGTTTCCTCTTTTTCGGTTTTCGGTTTCGGCCAAGAATTTTCATTTCGGTGCATCCCTAGTAATTACATGTAATTTCACCAAAGAATAAAGAGTAATAAAGAGATGTTGTCACCAGTCGCATGTAGAGCTCGGTGTCCTTCTCCTTGAGTTTGGAGAACACGCTCTCCATCTTGAAGGTGATGCCGCACTGCGAGTCGTCCAGGCTCTTGATGAAGTTATCTCTGTTCTCAGACATCAGGTTCGTGAAGCAGAAGAAGGTGTCGGCCTCCGCGTGTTCTGAGACGCAAGAACACCCAAACTCTAATCTAGGACTCATCCACACAATACACAACAGTACACCGCAAAACATGCTTTTCTTACGTAGTATGTTTGACTTGTTTCCAGTCCAAATATCTAAACATTCTTAAATCAAGAAGCATTTACCAGAGAAGTACATTGACGTAAGAAATTCTATCTTGTTTTCTAATAAAAAAAATTATTAAAAAAAGTAAATGAAGTGAGTTTTTGCTTAAAGGTGGAGTAAGTCGTTTTTGAAATGTGCAGTCTGGATATTAGTCGGACCGACACAACAACAAACGTGTCAGCCAATCAGCATTAGGGTGTGTATGACGGTGGAGGAAAGAGAACGAGCAAGAGGGAGATCTGAACTGAAGAAAGACTGCAGGAATAGAGATGAGACACAATACAAAAGAGAAAAGCTCAGAAGAAATCACTGGAAAA
Source organism: Leuciscus idus (assembly GCA_021554675.1). Lineage (NCBI taxonomy): Eukaryota > Metazoa > Chordata > Actinopteri > Cypriniformes > Leuciscidae > Leuciscus > Leuciscus idus. The sequence continues at coordinate 40,727,182 of CM038632.1, read as the reverse complement.
TAAAGGGTTGACTGGGCAAGAGCTTTAGGACCGTGTTAATATTAGAAACGCTGGAGAGAGCGGAGCGGGACGGCCTGAAAACACACACGGATGTCGCTTTGAGTCGTAACACGTGAATAACACTGGTGAGGAACACAGGGTTTGAGTGTTACTGTGTGTCTGGAGCTGCTGTGCTGTAAATAACAACTCTTGTTTGTAATCACTATTGTGTTCATTTGTTTTCATCATCTGCGCTTTATTTTCCGTGAAGCATTATTCTGTTGTGCTTTTGCTATGATGAACAGACACCCACTCTGGATTGCGTGTGTAACAGGACAGCTAGTGAGAGTTGCGCTGTCGACTGCTAGTGAATGCGGTGTTCAGTGTCGGTGTTCATGCACTCGACTCGCAGGAGATCAGGGTTCGAGACCGACTGGAGGCGGAGCAATGAAGCAGCGGTGTGTGTTTGTTTGGGTTGATTTCAAACATCAACATTGGCCAACAGCATATTTCAAAAACGACTTTCTCCACCTTTAAAACAAGATTCATTATCTGCCAATAAAAATAAAATAAATAAAAAACTGAATTCAAATGGAAAACAATATTATTTTTCTTACATCATTGGCAGATCATTTTGCTTTAAAAAAAAAAGTAAAAACTCAATTTACTTTTTTTTATATCAGAAAACAAGACAGTATTTTCTTATGTCAGTTTACTTCTCTAGCAAATGCTTCTTGATTTAAGAATGTTTAGATATTTAGACTGGAAACAAGACGAACACACTGAGTAGGAAAAGCATGTTTGCAGTGCAGGAAGCAGTGAGAGGGTTACCCTTCCACTGGCTGTTGGGGTCGGTGGCGAAGGTGTAGTAGATGGGACCCACGATCTCGTTCATGCCCTGCACGTACGCGATGCCCGGGTTCAGTTTGGCGTAGATGAAGAGAATCCGCTCCACCACTTCCCAGTGCGCCTCGCATCCGTTGGGAAGCACCTCATACTCGTTGGAGGGATACAGGTTTAAGGCCTTCCCTGGAGAACTGACCTGGAGGGAGAGCAGACGCATCAGAACACACTCACACACACACTTATAACTCACTCCTATAAAACATTCACTCTGAGAACTCACTCTGAGAACTCACTCTGAGAACTCACTCTGAGAACTCACTCTGAGAACTCACTCTGAGAACTCACTCTGAGAACTCACTCTGAGAACTCACTCTGAGAACTCACTCTGAGAACTCACGTTAGTGACGCAGCTGCGTGATCTGCTCCACACACACACACACACACACTCAGTCACGTTAGTGACGCAGCTGCGTGATCTGCTCCACACACACACACACACACACACACACACACTCACTCACTCACTCACGTTAGTGACGCAGCTGCGTGATCTGCTCCACACACACACACACACACACACTCACACTCACTCACTCACTCACTTTAGTGACGCAGCTGCGTGATCTGCTCCACACACACACACACACACTCACTCACATTAGTGACGCCGCTGCGGTTCCGGCCCACCGTCTGGGCCTTGAGCGTGGTCTGCTCCACACGCCGCCTCAGCGTCTCGTACTCGTTCTGAGGATCCAGTATCAGCTGACAGGGAAACTCTGTGGGACGCTGGAAGAACGCCATGTCTGGGTACAAGCGCCTGACACACACACACACATAAATTAATATTCATCACAACTCATGTGACACTCACTGACGCTCACTGACACTCACGCTCACTGACGCTCGCTCACTGACCCTCACTGACCCTCACTGACCCTCACTGACGCTCACTGACGCTCACTGACGCTCACGCTCACTGACCCTCACTCTCGCTCACGCTCACTCACCCTCACTCTCGCTCACGCTCACTCACGCTCGCTCACGCTCACTCACGCACGCTCACTCACGCTCACTCACGCTCACTGACCCTCACTCACGCTCACTGACCCTCACTCTCGCTCACTGACCCTCACTCACGCTCACTGACCCTCACTCTCGCTCACTGACCCTCACTCTCGCTCACTCACTCTCGCTCACTGACCCTCACTCTCGCTCACTGGCGCTCACTCACGCTCACTGACCCTCACTCACGCTCACTGACCCTCACTCTCGCTCACTGACCCTCACTCTCGCTCACTGACCCTCACTCTCGCTCACTGACCCTCACTCTCGCTCACTCACTCTCGCTCACTGACCCTCACTCTCGCTCACTGGCGCTCACTCACGCTCACTGACCCTCACTCTCGCTCACTGACCCTCACTCTCGCTCACTGACGCTCACTCACGCTCGCTCACGCTCGCTCACTGACCCTCACTGACGCTCACTGAAGCTCACTCACGCTCACTGACCCTCACTGACGCTCACTGACCCTCACTGACGCTCACTGACCCTCACTCTCGCTCACTGACGCTCACTCACGCTCACTGACGCTCACTGACGCTCACTGACCCTCACTCACGCTCACTGACGCTCACTCACGCTCACTGACCCTCACTGACGCTCACTGACGCTCACTCACGCTCACTCACGCTCACTCACGCTCACTCACGCTCACTCACAGACAGCACGTAAAATACTTCAACACTTACATTAATCTGAATCAACACATGGATGTAAAAGTTAGAAAGGTAAAATGCTTGAACATTATTATTTTTTCAATAAATATTAATTTTGATCATTAATATTAATCTGAATCAGCAAATGTGGAAGTAAAGGGAGAAATGCTTGAACATTTAATATGGAGATGAATCTGATTCAAAGATTAATTTAGTCAAATCTGTTATTTAATGAAATGCCTTCATCACACACACACACACACACACACACTCTCTCTCTCTCTCTCTATGGCGTTATATGTGTGCCTCAATCCTGAGCGAGTAATTGTAAGTTTTGAGCACAGAGAACTATATTTTGCAAGCACATTACATTATATTTTGAACAGAAATTAACAATCGCAACAAAAAAAAAATTCGTTTGAGCAAAGAAAAAACGATTCCATGCTCAATAAATGTATTTGCTTGTTTGCTATTATCCATATTAACGTGCAATAATAACCCCTCTCACGCAGTTTACTCAGGTACTCTCTCACAAACGTATTCTCTGCGCTCCTGTCAGGTCCCTCTCTCTCTCTCTCTCAACCTCTTAATTCTGTGCGCGCTCAACTCTTGACACACACGCTCGCTCAACTTGCAACAGCGTTACAAGTGTGCCACAAAATCAACCAATCGGAAAATTAAAGGTCAATTGTGATTGGCTGTTGGTCTCCAATCAAATCGCTAGTAGAACCAAAGCACGTCTTGTAGAACTATCCATAGATATCCATCTATATATCCATATCCATATATAATAATTTATTATATGATATCTATGGAACTATCTACAGCATCCCGGAAGCTTACTGAAAAAAAAAAATCGAAAAAAATAACTGACTACAGCGAGACTAATGGATTAAAACACATTTTGGTAAGTATTTTTATTTATTATTAACTTAAAAGTGCCTTGTTAGTTTTGCGTATTATAATGCTGTTGTGTTGTTTAACTTACAATATTATATCTCCTATTGTGACTAAAGTTAGTTTGACTTATCCTTTTCAAGCATTCTAACGCTAGCACAGCCGCAGACAATGTCATCAGAACAGCAACACCTAAATGTCACACCACTTTAGTCACAATAGGAGATATAATATTGTAAGTTAAACAACACAACAGCATTATAAATTATAAGCTGAATCTCTGGAGGAGTGTCATAATATTCCTCTGTCACATATAGCTGTCAATCACCTCACACAATGACCTCACTCTTAAAACTGACATTTTCCGAACAATTAAACAAAATTTGCCCTCCAACTACTAGGCTAATGTCTGTCTATTTTTTTTCAGTAAGCTTCCGGGATGCTGTAGATAGTTCCATAGATATCATATAATAAATTATTATATATGGATATGGATATATATATTTATGGATATCTATGGATAGTTCTACAAGACGTGCTTTGGTTCTACTAGCGATTTGATTGGAGACCAACAGCCAATCACAATTGACCTTTAATTTTCCGATTGTTTGATTTTGTGGCACACTTGTAACGCTGTTGCAAGTTGAGCGAGTGTGTGTGTCAAGAGTTGAGCGAGTGTGTGTGTCAAGAGTTGAGCGAGCGTGTGTGTCAAGAGTTGAGCGCGCACAGAATTAAGAGATTGAGAGAGAGAGAGAGGGACTTGACAGGAGCGCAGAGTATACGTTTGTGAGAGAGCACCTGAGTAAACTGCGTGAGAGGGGTTATTATTGCACGTTAATATGGATAATAGCAAACAAGCAAATACATTTATTGAGCACGGAATCGTTTTTTCTTTGTTCAAACGAATTTTTTTTTTGTTGCGATTGTTAATTTCTGTTCAAAATATAATGTAATGTGCTTGCAAAATATAGTTCTCTGTGCTCAAAACTTACAATTACTCGCTCAGGATTGAGGCACACATATAACGCCATATCTCTCTCTCTCACACACACACACACACACAGAGAAAGTGATGAAGCACCTGACGTCTTTATCAATCTGCAGCAGAACCTCGTTGTCTTTGAAGTAGGTGTTCCAGCGGCTGTCTGGGTTCGGGTTCAGCGGCTGGAGACGAGAGACGAGAGCGTCACACACACACACACACACACACACACACACACACACACACCCTGTCCTGGAAAGCGCTCACACTCACGTGATCCTCCAGCGTCACGTCCTCTCGAGACACGCCCAGGTTTGCCTTGGCGATTCCTGGCTGGATGATCATCTCTCTCAGAAACTGGGCGTACAGATCCCTGACCAATCAGAGTCGAGCTCATTAGCATATTGTCTCAGTGCTCCACATGGGACTTTAAAGGGGACATAACATGAAAATCTGACTTTTTCCGCGTTTAAGTGCTATAATCGGGTCCTGGTGCTTCTACCAACTCAGAAAACTTGAAAAGTGAAACCCAGTAACTGTGTTCTGGTGAGCCTTTCTCTGTCTAAAAATAATCCGATCAGATTTCGCTCTCCTTCTGACGTATGAAGAGGATCTTATTATAATATTACCGCCCCTTAATCTGCACGTTTACACACACCAGCCGACATTTGGTTTCACAGCGACAACAGAGACCAGTTCTAACGCAATGATGAAGATCCAGCAAAGCCTGAAACTGTTGTGTGGTTGAGCACAGACGAGCACTGAACACTATTGACCAGAACATGTCACCGCTGTCTTATAAACACCTCAGGAACTGTGGACACTTGTGGAGAAGTTAAACATGATGATGAGATGATCAATGTAACTCCACAACAACTACAGAAATGTCTCCACTAACATTCAGAAACTCTTCCTGAGTCTCTCCGTAAGGCTGCACTCGCTACTGGTTATTCTGGGATTCTGGATGAGTGAGATTGGCCTGTTCTGTTATTGCCGGAGTTTCTGAAGCTCGTGTAAAGACTCCGCCCTCTTCTGAACGGAGGCGGAGCTAAAGCTCATTTGCATTTAAAGGGGCACACACAAAAACTGAGTGTTTCTGCTCTCACCCAAAAAGGGGCAAATTTGACAAGCTATAATAAATGATCTGGGGGATTTTGAGCTGAAATTGTGTAATGTGTAAGACCATATTCTGGGGTCAAATGTGAGCTGAACCTGACGGAACCTCCCCAAAGAGGAGCTGTCTGGAGACGTCCTCATCTAAAAACAGTGTAAAATACAGTGAGAGTGTGTGTAACCTCTGCTTCTGCAGGAAAGAGTCCCATACGGCCTGATCCGACGGCAGGTAGTTCAGCAGGATCTGAGGAACGAGGGAGGAAATCTCTATCATTCATTGATTCAGTCACATGATGAAGAGTGAAACTCGAGGAGACGCCAGACTGACCTTCCAGCAGAGAGAGCGAATGCCTCCTTCACACGGGATCCCTGAGAGAGAGAGAGAGAGAGAGAGAGAGAGAGAGAGAGCGCGTCAGGATAAACACACCTGACTCACCACACACACACACACACACACACACACACACACACACACACACACACGTACCGCTGAAGCACAGCTGGCGTAAAGCCTTCATGTCCAGCTTCTGCTCGCTCAAAGAAACCTTGAACTCCTGGATCCTGAGGAACAGCAGAGACACGTCACATGACCTGATCACATGATCACTCA
>CM038632.1:40696039-40716039 GCA_021554675.1 Leuciscus idus | reverse complement strand
AGTTATGAAATTAATTCAATTCAGTTCAATAACAGTGTCAATGCTGTAAAACGAATCAATTATGAAACTAATTCAGTTCAGTTCAATAACAGTGTCAATGCTGCAAAACGAATCAATTATGAAACTAATTCAATTCAGTTCAATAACCGTGTCAATGCTGCAAAACGAATCAATTATGAAAATAATTCAATTCAGTTCAATAACAGTGTCAATGCTGCAAAACGAATCAATTATGAAACTAATTCAATTCAGTTCAATAACAGTGTCAATGCTGCAAAACGAATCAATTATGAAACTAATTCAGTTCAGTTCAATAACAGTGTCAATGCTGCAAAACGAATCAATAATGAAAATAATTCAATTCAGTTCAATAACAGTGTCAATGCTGCAAAACGAATCAATTATGAAAATAATTCAATTCAGTTCAATAACAGTGTCAATGCTGCAAAATGAATTATGAAACTAATTCAGTTAAGTTCAATAACAGTGTCAATGCTGCAAGTCGAATCAATTATGAAACAAATTAAATTCAGTTCAATGTTGATTCAATTCAGTTGGATGATGTGTGTGTGTGAATGTTACAATATTCGTCAGTTATGAAATTAATTCAATTCAGTTCAATAACGGTGTCAATGCTGCAAAACGAATCAATTATGAAACTAATTCAAGTCAGTTCAATAACAGTGTCAATGCTGCAAAACGAATCAATTATGAAACTAATTCAATTCAGTTCAATAACAGTGTCAATGCTGCAAAATGAATTATGAAACTAATTCAGTTAAGTTCAATAACAGTGTCAATGCTGCAAGTCGAATCAATTATGAAAATAATTCAATTCAGTTCAATAACAGTGTCAATGCTGCAAAACGAATCAATTATGAAACTAATTCAATTCAGTTCAATAACAGTGTCAATGCTGCAAAACGAATCAATTATGAAACTAATTCAATTCAGTTCAATAACAGTGTCAATGCTGCAAAATGAATTATGAAACTAATTCAACTCAGTTCAATAACAGTGTCAATGCTGCAAAACGAATCAATTATGAAACTAATTCAATTCAGTTCAATAACAGTGTCAATGCTGCAAAACGAATCAATTATGAAAATAATTCAATTCAGTTCAATAACCGTGTCAATGCTGCAAAACGAATCAATTATGAAACTAATTCAATTCAGTTCAATAACAGTGTCAATGCTGCAAAACGAATCAATTATGAAAATAATTCAATTCAGTTCAATAACAGTGTCAATGCTGCAAAACGAATCAATTATGAAAATAATTCAATTCAGTTCAATAACAGTGTCAATGCTGCAAAACGAATCAATTATGAAAATAATTCAATTCAGTTCAATAACATTGTCAATGCTGCAAAACGAATCAATTATGAAACTAATTCAATTCAGTTCAATAACCGTGTCAATGCTGCAAAACGAATCAATTATGAAAATAATTCAATTCAGTTCAATAACAGTGTCAATGCTGCAAAACGAATCAATTATGAAAATAATTCAATTCAGTTCAATAACAGTGTCAATGCTGCAAAACGAATCAATTATGAAAATAATTCAATTCAGTTCAATAACAGTGTCAATGCTGCAAATCGAATCAATTATGAAAATAATTCAATTCAGTTCAAAAACAGTGTCAATGCTGCAAAACGAATCAATTATGAAACTAATTCAACTCAGTTCAATAACAGTGTCAATGCTGCAAAACAAATCAATTATGAAACTAATTCAACTCAGTTCAATAACAGTGTCAATGCTGCAAAACGAATCAATTATGAAACTAATTCAATTCAGTTCAATAACAGTGTCAATGCTGCAAAACGAATCAATTATGAAAATAATTCAATAACATTGTCAATGCTGCAAAACCAATCAATTATGAAACTAATTCAATTCAGTTCAATAACAGTGTCAATGCTGCAAAACGAATCAGTTATGAAAATAATTCAATTCAGTTCAATAACAGTGTCAATGCTGCAAAACGAATCAATTATGAAAATAATTCAATTCAGTTCAATAACAGTGTCAATGCTGCAAAACGAATCAATTATGAAACTAATTCAGTTCAGTTCAATAACAGTGTCAATGCTGCAAATCGAATCAATTATGAAACTAATTCAATTCAGTTCAATAACAGTGTCAATGCTGCAAAATGAATCAATTATGAAACTAATTCAATTCAGTTCAAAAACAGTGTCAATGCTGCAAAACGAATCAATTATGAAACTAATTCAGTTCAGTTCAATAACAGTGTCAATGCTGCAAATCAAATCAATTATGAAACTAATTCAATTCAGTTCAATAACAGTGTCAATGCTGCAAAACGAATCAATTATGAAACTAATTCAATTCAGTTCAAAAACAGTGTCAATGCTGCAAAACGAATCAATTATGAAACTAATTCAGTTCAGTTCAATAACAGTGTCAATGCTGCAAAACGAATCAATTATGAAAATAATTCAATTCAGTTCAATAACAGTGTCAATGCTGCAAAACGAATCAATTATGAAACTAATTCAATTCAGTTCAATAACAGTGTCAATGCTGCAAAACGAATCAATTATGAAACTAATTCAGTTCAGTTCAATAACAGTGTCAATGCTGCAAATCGAATCATGAAAATAATTCAATTCAGTTCAATAACAGTGTCAATGCTGCAAAACGAATCAATTATGAAACTAATTCAATTCAGTTCAATAACAGTGTCAATGCTGTAAAGTTTAATTATGAATGGAATGAAATTCAGTTCAGTTTAATATGTACAAAGTCCCTCAGTTATGAGCTCTATAGAGTCAGCGGAGAGCATTGTTCAGCTCAGTTGTGTAGTTTCAGATCATTAATATCAGTGTGTTGTAAAGCTGAATGTTGTTCTGGTCGCTCAGGTGGAGTGTGTTCTGGTCATCTCCATGTGCGGCGCTGAGACCCGGGCCGCAGTCGTGCAGTTCTGATCGAGCGTCGTCATGGCGACCGCAGTGGGGGACGACCCGGAGAGCCTGATGACCCTGGTCACCGTGTTCTGCCTGAAGAACCTGCGCAGAACCATGTGCTACAGTGACCAGAACCGGCTGCGCCTGCGGCCTGACGTGTTCCTGCCCAGCGAGATCTGCGACCGGCTGGTGCACGCGTACGTGTGTGTGTGTCTGAGTCTGAGTGTGCGCGTGTGTGTGTCTGAGTCTGAGTGTGCGCGTGTGTGTCTGAGTCTGAGTGTGCGCGTGTGTGTCTAAATTCTGAGTGTGCGCGTGTGTGTCTGAGTGTGCGCGTGTGTGTCTGAGTGCGCGCGTGTGTGTCTGAGTGCGCGCGTGTGTGTCTGAGTGCGCGCGTGTGTGTCTGAGTGTGCGCGTGTGTGTCTGAGTGTGCGCGTGTGTGTCTGAGTCTGAGTGCGCGTGTGTGTCTGAGTCTGAGTGCGCGTGTGTGTCTGAGTCTGAGTGCGCGTGTGTGTCTGAGTCTGAGTGCGCGTGTGTCTGAGTGTGCGCGTGTGTGTCTGAGTGTGCGCGTGTGTGTCTGAGTGTGCGCGTGTGTGTCTGAGTGTGCGCGTGTGTGTCTGAGTGTGCGCGTGTGTGTCTGAGTGTGCGCGTGTGTGTCTGAGTGTGCGCGTGTGTGTGTCTGAGTGTGCGCGTGTGTGTCTGAGTGTGCGCGTGTGTGTCTGAGTGTGCGTGTGTGCGCGTGTGTGTCTGAGTCTGAGTGTGCGTGTGTGTCTGAGTGTGTGCGTGTGTGTCTGAGTCTGAGTGTGTGCGTGTGTGTCTGAGTCTGAGTGTGCGCGTGTGTGTCCGTGTGTGTCTGAGTGTGCGCGTGTGTGTCTGAGTGTGCGCGTGTGTGTCTGAGTGTGCGCGTGTGTGTCTGAGTGCGCGCGTGTGTGTCTGAGTGTGCGCGTGTGTGTCTGAGTCTGAGTGCGCGTGTGTGTCTGAGTCTGAGTGCGCGTGTGTGTCTGAGTCTGAGTGCGCGTGTGTGTCTGAGTGTGCGCGTGTGTGTCTGAGTGTGCGCGTGTGTGTCTGAGTGTGCGCGTGTGTGTCTGAGTGTGCGCGTGTGTGTCTGAGTGTGCGCGTGTGTGTCTGAGTGTGCGCGTGTGTGTCTGAGTGTGCGCGTGTGTGTCTGAGTGTGCGCGTGTGTGTCTGAGTGTGCGCGTGTGTCTGAGTGTGCGCGTGTGTGTCTGAGTGTGCGCGTGTGTGTCTGAGTGTGCGCGTGTGTGTCTGAGTGTGCGCGTGTGTGTCTGAGTGTGCGCGTGTGTGTCTGAGTGTGCGTGTGTGCGCGTGTGTGTCTGAGTCTGAGTCTGAGTGTGTGCGTGTGTGTCTGAGTCTGAGTGTGCGCGTGTGTGTCTGAGTGCGCGCGTGTGTGTCTGAGTGCGCGCGCGTGTGTCTGAGTGCGCGCGCGTGTGTCTGAGTGCGCGCGCGTGTGTCTGAGTGCGCGCGCGTGTGTCTGAGTGCGCGCGCGTGTGTCTGAGTGCGCGCGCGTGTGTCTGAGTGCGCGCGCGTGTGTCTGAGTGCGCGCGCGTGTGTCTGAGTGCGCGCGCGTGTGTCTGAGTGCGCGCGTGTCTGAGTGCGCGCGTGTCTGAGTGCGCGCGTGTCTGAGTGCGCGCGTGTCTGAGTGCGCGCGTGTGTGTCTGAGTCTGTGTGCGCGCGTGTGTGTCTGAGTGCGCGCGTGTGTGTCTGAGTCTGTGTGCGCGTGTGTGTCTGAGTGCGCGCGTGTGTCTGAGTCTGAGTGTGCGCGTGTGTCTGAGTGTGCGCGTGTCTGAGTGTGCGCGTGTCTGAGTGTGCGCGTGTCTGAGTGTGCGCGTGTCTGAGTGTGCGCGTGTCTGAGTGTGCGCGTGTCTGAGTGTGCGCGTGTCTGAGTGTGCGCGTGTCTGAGTGTGCGCGTGTCTGAGTGTGCGCGTGTCTGAGTGTGCGCGTGTCTGAGTGTGCGCGTGTCTGAGTGTGCGCGTGTCTGAGTGTGCGCGTGTCTGTCTGTGTCTGAGTCTGAGTGTGCGCGTGTGTGTCTGAGTGTGCGCGTGTGTCTGAGTCTGAGTGTGCGCGTGTGTGTCTGAGTGTGCGCGTGTGTCTGAGTGTGTCTGAGTGTGCGCGTGTCTGAGTGTGCGCGTGTCTGAGTGTGCGCGTGTCTGAGTGTGCGCGTGTCTGAGTGTGCGCGTGTCTGAGTGTGCGCGTGTCTGGAGTGTGCGCGTGTCTGAGTGTGCGCGTGTGTCTGAGTCTGAGTGTGCGCGTGTGTCTGAGTCTGAGTGTGCGCGTGTGTGTCTGAGTGTGCGCGTGTGTGTCTGAGTGTGCGCGTGTGTCTGAGTCTGAGTGTGCGCGTGTGTGTCTGAGTGTGCGCGTGTGTGTCTGAGTGTGCGCGTGTGTGTCTGAGTGTGCGCGTGTGTGTCTGAGTGTGCACGTGTCTGAGTGTGCGCGTGTCTGTCTAAGTGTGCGTGTGTGTGTCTGAGTGCGTGTGTCTGAGGCTCGGGTGTGTGTGAGGTGTTCTGAGGCTGACGCTGATGCTTTGATTGACAGGTACATGGATCTGGTGCACACAGACAGTGAGTTCGAGCCGCAGGACGGGTTCTTCCAGCTCTTCAGTGACCCGCGCAGCACCAGAATCACACGCCTACACCTGAGGGACGACTTCATCCGGGACCGGGACCTGGAGGCCCTCGCCAAACAGGTGAGAAGATTGTGAACATGCGTCTCCTCCCCGAAATAACCATATATGAGCTTACAACGCCTCGTTTACCATATCCTTATCTGCATATCATTTGCATATGCATATTCATCCACGTGATTCCATGTTTAACGGTACAAGACATCAGGAGAATATGAGATACGGATGTGCGTCACATTACATTAACATAAATCATTTAGTAGCCGATCCTCGCCTTGTGTTTGAAGAAATAAATCACAATAGTATAAAATACATTTCAGAGAAAGTTTTTCTTAGTCTTTTCCACTGGCCAAATATTATTTTAATTGCTTTATATTTTTTATGGAAACAGATAGACCTTATTGTGCATTATTAAGTGTGCTTGCTGAAAGCAGCACACTTATTGTTCTTCTTAAGTTTTCTTCTTCTTATTCTTCTTCTTCTTCTTATTCCCGGGAGAGACATTTTGGCCAGCTCCTGCGCCTAGGCCCTTTGAGACAGAGACACCGTTCCAACTTTAAAACGTCCGGTCAGTACCGGTGTAAGTTGCTCGCGAAGATGACATCACGAATCCATGTCGTTCGTCCGCCATATTGGATTGAACAGAAAGCGAAACTAAATTTTCACAGGTCACAAATTTGGTCCGAACTTCACGAAACTGGACGTACATGATCCTTGGACCAAGCCTCACAAAAGTTACTAGAAGGATTTTTGAATTTCGGAAGCGTTTGCCCGTCACAGCCAAATGAAATCGGCGGCGTAGTCGCCAAAACAGGAAGTAGTTCATATTTCAGGAACGCTGTCACGTATCGAAACCAAACTTTGTACATGAACTCGGGACTCCAATGTGAGGATGCTCAAGATCCGGGGTTTTTTTTGTTTGTTTTTTTTAGGCTAATTGACAATCCCATTTACTTATGTCTATGCAAAAGAGTTTCACCTCACACTTTTAATGTTAATGCATTTAGACAGTAGGTGGCACTGTTGTATTACATTTCACAGAGCTGCCAAGTCAGTGTATAGACTGCATTCGTTTTTACTAGGTTTGTCTTAATAAATGCAGGGCCTGAATTTAGTTTTTTAAACTGGGAGAGAATTCCCCGCTTACATGGGTCACATGGGGGGGATCTAAAGATTATGGGGGGGGGGGGGGGGGGGGGGGGGGGGGGGGGGGGGAAATAACTTTTGATGCATCGGTCTAATTTAATCATCTTCATTTATTAATATCTACAGATTTGTATGCATGATAATAAAAAAAACTTTATACAAAATACATCATGCTCTTCTTCGCGAACCGAACAAACAATTAATTGTCTGTGGCTGTGTTTGTGCGCGCGGGAAATATGCTGCGCATAACAATAGAAAACAAGGAGAAACGCGCAGTCACATGCTCAAACAATCAACAACGTCGCTCTAGAGGTGCGTTCCATTTGACCGTAAGTGGACTGCGAAGTGGACTTCACAGGGTATTCCGCCATCTTAAGTGAGATTCCAATCCGAAGGGAGCGAACATGTTCAGTTCGAAGGGCACTGCGCACGGCATAGGGAATAAGGGAACATCGATACATCACTTCACAGGAAGTGGAGAGCGATGATCACCCAACTGTCATTTCGCGCACCACGTCATCACCAGTCAGAACGGTCAGAACTAACGTGTGTGTAAGTATTCATACATTTCGCTATTGTTATACAAATGACAGTATTTTTAACGGTTATTGTTGTGAATATTACATATACTATTTTTGATGATTATAATTTACCTCAGTGAATGCAGCCAGCTTAGCTAGTTTGTGAAGTAAAGTGATTTTATTTTAGGTAGTTGTAAAATAGTGCAATATAATTGTAAATATATAATATAATAATAAAAATTTAAATATGAATGTAGTCCTATATATATTTATGTTATATCATAATCTGCGCGACCCCGTCGTTGACTTTCTTTGATGACATTTGCAGGGCGTTTCAAATGAGCGGTTATTGTCAGTGAAGTCCACTTCAACTGATATACCGTGCGTATGGACCCTGTCGAATGGAACGCACCTTAGATGTGTAAAAACAAGTGGAAAGCGCGGGCGCGCCGCTGTCTCCTTTCCACAAGCGCTTGCTCTCCCGTGGCGTCTGTCATTGCTATGCAACCATGAACTGCGCTCTCCATGATGACAAGGAAGTATCAGCAAAAGATTAATTGATTTCTAGCCCTTGCATTAGCTTTACTACTAGATATATTTATGGAGATGAAGAATAATAAGGCGCCCTGTACAGCTATGATCAGCTGTTCGGCCGAGCATTCAATGTTGTTACGCTGCAAGCTGATCAGTTGGTTCGTTGCTGCCGCGCTCTATCACTCGCACACCATAAAGAGCAAATTGTTTTTTAATGTTTCAATTATCCATGTTGTTGCGATTGCATCGCTAGAGTAAGCTAATAGTGAAACTGATAGCGTTTTTCATTTAATTACAATATGAGGACTGACGGTAGGATATAAAAATCAGCGTTTCTGTGTAGGTGATGACAACCATCTTGACAGCAGCAATCAAAGCATCGCTAATTACGGTAGACCTTAATTTGAGATAGTAAATTTGTTCCTAATCAAAGGGAACACTCAACCACAGAACATCTGGGTGAGTTTTGTATTGGCTTATTGGATACAGTAAATGAAGACTGTCAACTTCTTTTCAATAGGCTACTATTTCATCACCCAAAACACTCCCACTCTCTGCTGCATATTCATAACCAATTATTTCAAAACCAACAACCAAGCCACATAAACAATACCATTGGCACTAGTCTACATTGCAGACATGTCTCTTAATGCACATAACTTTTCACCTTTTTGCACAATCTTGAAAAAAGTACTATTGTTGAAATTCTCAGATCAAGCAAACTTCAACGCACCCTTATCCACTTCCTGCTAACGTTAGTGAACCGCACCCGAGCAAGCACACTTCGCAGTTCCTCCGGAAATGCATTCTAGTTGATTATTATTTGCGTGTAAATATCTTCTCAGACCACCACAGATTTATTAACGGGAAACAGGTGAGAAACCAGCCCAGAACTAATGATTGGATGTGGGCGTGGCACTCAAAAATGGAGGCGGGGCCTAGCCTGAGCAGGGGCGGATTTTAAGAGGCCAGTAATGACCAGTGCTGGGGAAAGTTAGGCTACTTTTAAAAGTAATGCATTACAATATTGTGTTACTCCCAAAAAAGGTAACTAATTGCGTTACTTAGTTACTTTTTATGAAAAATAATGTTACATTACTTTTGCGTTACTTTTTCTCACCTGGGCTGGGCTTGCTTGTTTGTTTTTTAATAACAACAAAAAAAAAGTGATATTTTTGGCAAATGTTAAGGCCCTTTCACACCAAAAGTGAAATGAATAATCCTTAGGCTGAAGGAAATGCTGATTTACTCCTGTACAGTAGGGTAGAGGTAGAGGTAAGGTAGAGGTAGGGTAGGGTAGAGTAGGGTAGAGGTAGGGTAGGGTAGAGGTATGGTAGAGGTAGGGTAGGGTAGGGTAGGGTAGAGTAGTGTAGAGTACGGTAGAGTGAGGTAGAGTGAGGTAGAGTACGGTAGAGTGAGGTAGAGGACGGTAGAGTGAGGTAGAGGACGGTAGAGTGAGGTAGAGGGAGGTAGAGGACGGTAGAGTGAGGTAGAGGACGGTAGAGGTAGAGGACGGTAGAGGTAGAGGACGGACGGTAGAGGTAGAGGACGGTAGAGGTAGAGGACGGTAGAGGTAGAGGACGGTAGAGGTAGAGGACGGTAGAGGTAGAGGACGGTAGAGGTAGAGGACGGTAGAGGTAGAGGACGGTAGAGGTAGAGGACGGTAGAGGTAGAGGACGGTAGAGGTAGAGGACGGTAGAGGTAGAGGACGGTAGAGGTAGAGGTAGAGGACGGTAGAGGTAGAGGACGGTAGAGGTAGAGGACGGTAGAGGTAGAGGACGGTAGAGGTAGAGGACGGTAGAGGTAGAGGACGGTAGAGTGAGGTAGAGGGAGGTAGAGGACGGTAGAGTGAGGTAGAGGACGGTAGAGGTAGAGGACGGTAGAGGTAGAGGACGGACGGTAGAGGTAGAGGACGGTAGAGGTAGAGGACGGTAGAGGTAGAGGACGGTAGAGGTAGAGGACGGTAGAGGTAGAGGACGGTAGAGGTAGAGGACGGTAGAGGTAGAGGACGTTAGAGGTAGAGGTAGAGGACGTTAGAGGTAGAGGACGTTAGAGGTAGAGGACGTTAGAGGTAGAGGACGTTAGAGGTAGAGGACGTTAGAGGTAGAGGACGTTAGAGGTAGAGGACGGTAGAGGTAGAGGACGGTAGAGGTAGAGGACGGTAGAGGTAGAGGACGGTAGAGGTAGAGGACGGTGGACGGTAGAGTACGGTAGAGTACGGTAGAGGTAGAGGACGGTAGAGGACGGTAGAGGTAGAGGACGGTAGAGGACGGTAGAGTTTGGTAGAGTACGGTAGAGTTCGGTAGAGGTAGATAGAGGTAGAGGACGGTAGAGGTAGAGGACGGTAGAGGTAGAGGACGGTAGAGGTAGAGGACGGTAGAGGTAGAGGACGGTAGAGGTAGAGGACGGTAGAGGTAGAGGACGGTAGAGGTAGAGGACGGTAGAGGTAGAGGACGGTAGAGGTAGAGGACGGTAGAGGACGGTAGAGGTAGAGGACGTTAGAGGTAGAGGACGGTAGAGTTCGGTAGAGGACGTTAGAGGTAGAGGACGTTAGAGGTAGAGGACGGTAGAGGACGTTAGAAGTAGAGGACGGTAGAGGACGTTAGAGGACGTTAGAGGACGGTAGAGGACGGACGAGGACGGTAGAGGTAGAGGACGGTAGAGTACGTTAGAGGTAGAGGACGGTAGAGTACGTTAGAGGTAGAGGACGGTAGAGGACGGTAGAGGACGGTAGAGGACGGTAGAGGTAGAGGACGGTAGAGGACGGTAGAGGACGGTAGAGGTAGAGGACGGTAGAGGACGGTAGAGTTTGGTAGAGTACGGTAGAGTTCGGTAGAGGACGGTAGAGGTAGAGGACGGTAGAGGTAGAGGACGGTAGAGGTAGAGGACGGTAGAGGTAGAGGACGGTAGAGGTAGAGGACGGTAGAGGTAGAGGACGGTAGAGGTAGAGGACGGTAGAGGACGGTAGAGGTAGAGGACGGTAGAGGACGGTAGAGGTAGAGGACGGTAGAGGACGGTAGAGGTAGAGGACGGTAGAGGACGGTAGAGGTAGAGGACGGTAGAGGACGGTAGAGGACGGTAGAGGACGGTAGAGGTAGAGGACGGTAGAGGACGGTAGAGGTAGAGGACGGTAGAGGACGGTAGAGGTAGAGGACGGTAGAGGACGGTAGAGGTAGAGGACGGTAGAGGACGGTAGAGGTAGAGGACGGTAGAGGACGGTAGAGGTAGAGGACGGTAGAGGACGGTAGAGGTAGAGGACGGTAGAGGACGGTAGAGGTAGAGGACGGTAGAGGACGGTAGAGGTAGAGGACGGTAGAGGACGGTAGAGGTAGAGGACGGTAGAGGTAGAGGACGGTAGAGGACGGTAGAGGTAGAGGACGGTAGAGGACGGTAGAGGTAGAGGACGGTAGAGGACGGTAGAGGTAGAGGACGGTAGAGGTAGAGGACGGTAGAGGACGGTAGAGGTAGAGGACGGTAGAGGACGGTAGAGGTAGAGGACGGTAGAGGACGGTAGAGGTAGAGGACGGTAGAGGTAGAGGACGGTAGAGGTAGAGGACGGTAGAGGACGGTAGAGGTAGAGGACGGTAGAGGACGGTAGAGGTAGAGGACGGTAGAGGACGGTAGAGGTAGAGGACGGTAGAGGACGGTAGAGGTAGAGGACGGTAGAGGACGGTAGAGGTAGAGGACGGTAGAGGACGGTAGAGGTAGAGGACGGTAGAGGACGGTAGAGGTAGAGGACGGTAGAGGTAGAGGACGGTAGAGGTAGAGGACGGTAGAGGTAGAGGACGGTAGAGGTAGAGGACGGTAGAGGTAGAGGACGGTAGAGGTAGAGGACGGTAGAGGTAGAGGACGGTAGAGGTAGAGGACGGTAGAGGTAGAGGACGGTAGAGGACGGTAGAGGACGGTAGAGGTAGAGGACGGTAGAGGACGGTAGAGGTAGAGGACGACGGTAGAGGTAGAGGACGGTAGAGGACGGTAGAGGTAGAGGACGGTAGAGGTAGAGGACGGTAGAGGACGGTAGAGGACGGTAGAGGACGGTAGAGGTAGAGGACGGTAGAGGACGGTAGAGGTAGAGGACGGTAGAGGTAGAGGACGGTAGAGGACGGTAGAGGTAGAGGACGGTAGAGGACGGTAGAGGTAGAGGACGGTAGAGGACGGTAGAGGTAGAGGACGGTAGAGGACGGTAGAGGTAGAGGACGGTAGAGGACGGTAGAGGTAGAGGACGGTAGAGGACGGTAGAGGTAGAGGACGGTAGAGGACGGTAGAGGTAGAGGACGGTAGAGGACGGTAGAGGTAGAGGACGGTAGAGGACGGTAGAGGTAGAGGACGGTAGAGGACGGTAGAGGTAGAGGACGGTAGAGGACGGTAGAGGTAGAGGACGGTAGAGGTAGAGGACGGTAGAGGTAGAGGACGGTAGAGGTAGAGGACGGTAGAGGACGGTAGAGGACGGTAGAGGTAGAGGACGGTAGAGGTAGAGGACGGTAGAGGTAGAGGACGGTAGAGGTAGAGGACGGTAGAGGACGGTAGAGGTAGAGGACGGTAGAGGACGGTAGAGGTAGAGGACGGTAGAGGTAGAGGACGGTAGAGGTAGAGGACGGTAGAGGTAGAGGACGGTAGAGGTAGAGGACGGTAGAGGTAGAGGACGGTAGAGGTAGAGGACGGTAGAGGACGGTAGAGGTAGAGTACGGTAGAGGTAGAGTACGGTAGAGGTAGAGTACGGTAGAGGACGGTAGAGGTAGAGGACGGTAGAGGTAGAGGACGGTAGAGGTAGAGGACGGTAGAGGTAGAGTACGGTAGAGGTAGAGGACGGTAGAGGTAGAGGACGGTAGAGGTAGAGTACGTTAGAGGTAGAGGACGGTAGAGGTAGAGTACGTTAGAGGTAGAGTACGTTAGAGGTAGAGTACGGTAGAGTACGGTAGAGTACGGTAGAGTACGGTAGAGTACGGTAGAGTGAGGTAGAGTGAGGTAGAGGACGGTAGAGTGAGGTAGAGGACGGTAGAGTGAGGTAGAGGACGGTAGAGTGAGGTAGAGGACGGTAGAGTGAGGTAGAGGACGGTAGAGTGAGGTAGAGGACGGTAGAGTGAGGTAGAGGACGGTAGAGGTAGAGTACGGTAGAGGTAGAGGACGGTAGAGGTAGAGTACGGTAGAGTGAGGTAGAGGACGGTAGAGTGAGGTAGAGGACGGTAGAGTGAGGTAGAGGACGGTAGAGTGAGAGGTAGAGGACGGTAGAGTGAGGTAGAGGACGGTAGAGTGAGGTAGAGGACGGTAGAGTGAGGTAGAGGACGGTAGAGGTAGAGGACGGTAGAGGTAGAGGACGGTAGAGGTAGAGGTAGAGGACGGTAGAGGTAGAGGACGGTAGAGTAGAGTACAGTAGAGGTAGAGTAAAGTAGAGTACAGTAGAGGTAGAGTACAGTACAGTAGTGTACCGTAGAGGGCGCCACTCAAACAAATCTTTCAGTTTGTGTTATTCTGGATTAAAGATCAATAGGAGACAGGAGAAGGAAGTTCAACACTCTTATTTCTGAATCTAATCCAAAGTAATTTTTAATTATTAGTATGGTTGAATTAGATCGTTGAAGGTCAGCAGCAAAGACATTGGTTAATAAAGTGAGATTAAATACGTAAAGTATATTTGTGTAATTTAATCTGGTTCATTTTAAACATTTTGCGTGCAATTCTGAGATTGCATTTTACTGTTTTTATACATTTTTGAGGAATACTGAATGTTTTCGTGCAAGTGAGACGAGTAAATGCATGTTCACATTTAGTCTAGAACTATAATAACCATCATGTTTACACACACACAGTTATAGACAACACTGTATATGACATTCAAAGGTCAAAACAGCAATAAAGTGCTTTTAGACAATAGATAGACTTTAAATGCATTCTCAAGTGCGTCACATGGAGGGAGTCGAAATACTTTCACTTTCAGCCTTTGTTCTTCACTATGGTTGTGTAATAAGAGCGATCAGGTGAGATGATCACCTGACCGACACGCTTTAACTTTCATCTAGTCCTGCAGTGTGTTAATGATGCTGAACATGTTTCAGTTCAGAGCATCTGAATAATCCACGCGCCTCTAGAATATAATGCATATTTACTTTGAAAGAGCTTAGAAATGTGATTTTTTTTTTTTTTTTTACAAACTGCATTCTCAAGTAAATTCAACCATTAAATACAATAAAGCTCTAGTTAACGCCCTTAACTCATCTTTTCACAGATGAAAACGAGACGATTATGAAACAGTGTCAATGTTGTAAAACAAATCAATTATGAAACTAATTAAATTTAGTTAAATGTTGATTCAGTTCAGTTTAATAAGTGTCAATGTTGCAAAATGAATCAATTATGAAATAAATTCAATTCAGTTCAATTATTAAAGTCCCCCTGAAATCAAAATGTAAGTTTCTCTTTTTTTTTAACTCTTAGTATGAATATGTGAGGATTAAGGTTATGAATAAGCTGGTGTGTTCCAAAACAATGACAAAATTCGCATTTAGGAGATATAAGCATTCAAAACTCAGTCTCTCACTTCCGCTAAAGTGGATGACGGATTTTTATGGCGTCACTGCGACTTCTCATCACATCTCCTGTCCAATCAAATGCTCTCTAGAATGTAAAGCTCCGCCCCCTCTGCTATAAACACCACCTGACCACAGCGAGCGTGGCTGTACCTGTGCGTTTGGTAGTGCTCGTGTGTGTGTGTCCATGATCTGATGGAGCTGCTCTCTCTCAGTGTAATCAGTGTGTGTTGATGTGTGTGTGTGTGTGTCCAGGATCTGATGGAGCTGCTCTCTCTCAGTGTCAAGTCAAGTCAAGTTTATTTGTATAGCGCTTTTCACAATACAGATTGTATCAAAGCAGCTTCACAGTGTAATCAGTGTGTGTTGATGTGTGTGTGTGTGTGTGTGTCCAGGATCTGATGGAGCTGCACCTGAGCTCCTGCACGCGTGTGACGGCCCGAGGCCTGCGAACGCTCCTCCGCTTCAGGCACTCTCTGCTGTCGCTCAGCCTCTTCGGCTCCTCCAGCCTCTTCTTCAGGCCGGCGTGTGACGACGAGGAGGAGGAGGATGAAGAGGAGGACCCGTGCGCGCTCACGCTGGACCGCAGCTTCAGCTTCCAGGGCTTCAGTCGTCTACGCGTGCTGAACGTGGGCGGCCTGACGCCGGAGCTGGACGTGGAGTCGCTGCTGACGCCGCTGCCCTCGCTGAGCTCGCTCGACCTCTCCGGCGTTCACGTCCCCCGTCCCGCCTTCCTCGCGCAGTGGAAGGAGCGGCTGGCGTCGCTGGTGCTGTATAACGTGGAGCTGACGGAGGAGCTCATACACACACTGCTGCAGATGAGCAAGCTCAGGTGAGGACACACTTTAACCAGTCCGATTCCAGTTGTTCTTATCCATTACGATTCTTTTCGATTCCAATAAGGTAAAAAATCTGTTTGACAGATACATTTATGATTAACAAAGTAATCTTCAATAAGGTTTCTTGAGCATCAGATCATCAGATATTAGAATGATTTGTGAAGGATCATGTGACACTGAAGACTGGAGTAATGATGCTGAAAATTCAGCTTTGATCACAGGAATAAATTACAGTTTACTAGATATTCACATAGAGAACAGAGGATTTACACTGGAATAATATTTCACTGTTTTACTGTATATCTGATTAGGTGCACTTACTTCACTGGAATGGTACAAAACTTTGCAAAAGGTTTTCACACTTGCTGTGTGAGCACAAAAAAATTCATGGACATGATTCGACAGGTTAAATGGTCCAGTAAACAATAGTCACACTTGTGTTTCTCGAGATCAAAAACGAGTGCATTGGAAATGAACGAGAGGAAGTTCCTCTAGTGGAAGCGTTTGGTACTGCAGCCGAACAACATCTCACTGAAACATCATTTATGAGATATCAACCTCAAATTATGAACAAAACTCGTTTAGATTTATGGCTTTGATTTTCTCGCTGTTTTAGAGTAAACGTAATTTTGCAAATTATATATTTCGTATAAAAATATAAAATAGTATTTTTTGCATTTTTCATAACAATACATGTAAAATTCTGTAAATTTTTTAAAGTTAACTTTTTTAAACTTCTTTCTCTTCATCAATAATCTGCCAAGTGTCTTTGAGAAGAGATCAAACTTCAGTCTGTCGCTCTAAAGCGTTCTAGATTTACCACAGTTTAAGCTGGACATGTAATGTTCAGGTCTATGCTCAAAAAGTGAATAAATGGATTATAAATATAAATATAATTTAGTATAAAAAAATCCCCTAAAAATAAAAAATATTAAATAAAAAAACATTATCAAACTAAAAAATAGTACATTCAATTTAATTTACAAATAAATATATATATATATATGTTCTGTCATTTTTGACCGACGCGCAGAAGAGCACCTGAGTGTTAAATAAACTCTTTGATTAAGAAGATTCGATGATGTCAAGTCAAGTTTATTTGTATAGCGCTTTTCACAATACAGATTGTATCAAAGCAGCTTCACAGTATTAAATTAAAATAATACAACAAAGTTTGTTTCAAGAGGAATTTATTGATTGATAAAATTAAATTAAATATCCCCAAAATATCCCCAACTGAGCAAGCCAAAGGCAACAGTGGCAAGGAACTGAAAAACTCCATCAAAAAAAATGTGAGTGAGTGATGAGGTGTGTTCCTCAGACACCTGGACATCTCCCGGGAGCATCAGAGATCCTCCAAGTTTAAGATGACGAGGAAGATCTTGAGCAGCCTCGCCCAGGGTCTGGTGGATCTGGTGTCTCTGGACATCTCTGGACACATCATGCTGGACAACGTCACGGTGCCGGCGCTGGAGGACGCGCTGGGCCGCCCGAGGTGAACACGCTTACCGTACACTGATCACTGAACACACGCATCCTGAGGGGTTTATCTGAGTGTGTGTGTGTGTGTGTGTGTGTGTGTGTGTGTGTGTGTGTGTGTGTGTTTGCAGCATCGAGCCGAGCAAGAGCAGCATTTACCCGTTTCAGGAGCTGAAGAGGCCGTTGCAGTTCTTGGGCCTTTACAACACCACACTCTGCACCGTCACACACATACCAGCATATAAGGTGCCGCTCACACACACACACACACACACACACACACTTACACACACTCACCCTATCACACAAACACACACACACACTCTCACTCACACACACTTACACAAACACATCCTCTCACACACATGTGGAGTGTTTCTTGTGTCCGGTGCTCTGATTGATTTCCCTGTGTGTGTTGTGTGTGTGTGTGTGTGTAGGTCACCGGCTCCAAGAACGAGGATCAGATTCTGAACGCTATAGAGGCGTACACTGAACAACGGCCTGAACTCGCCCATCGAGCCATAAACCAGCTGTTCGACATCGCCAGAATCCAGCACTGCAGTCAACTACTGCGAGCACTACAGGTCTCTCACTCACACACACACACACATACACACACACACACTGCAGTCAACTACTGCGAGCACTACAGGTCTCACACACACACACACACACACACACACACACACACACACACTGCAGTCAACTACTGCGAGCACTACAGGTCTCTCACTCACACACACACACACTGCAGTCAACTACTGCGAGCACTACAGGTCTCTCACTCACACACACACACACACACACACACACACACACTGCAGTCAACTACTGCGAGCACTACAGGTCTCTCACTCACACACACACACACACACACACACACACACACACACACACACACACTGCAGTCAACTACTGCGAGCACTACAGGTCTCTCACTCACACACACACACACACACACACACACACACTGCAGTCAACTACTGCGAGCACTACAGGTCTCTCACTCACACACACACACACACACACACTGCAGTCAACTACTGCGAGCACTAGAGGTCTCACACACACACACACACACACACACACACACTGCAGTCAACTACTGCGAGCACTAGAGGTCTCACACACACACACACACACACACACACACTGCAGTCAACTACTGCGAGCACTACAGGTCTCTCACTCACACACACACACACACACACACACTGCAGTCAACTACTGCGAGCACTAGAGGTCTCACACACACACACACACACACACACACACACACACACACACTGCAGTCAACTACTGCGAGCACTACAGGTCTCTCACTCACACACACACACACACACACACTGCAGTCAACTACTGCGAGCACTAGAGGTCTCACACACACACACACACACACACTGCAGTCAACTACTGCGAGCACTACAGGTCTCACACACACACACATACACACACACACTACAGTCAACTACTGCGAGCACTACAAGTCTCACACACACACACATACACACACACACTGCAGTCAACTACTGCGAGCACTACAGGTCTCACACACACACACACACACACACACACTGCAGTCAACTACTGCGAGCACTACAGGTCTCTCACTCACACACACACACACACACACACACACACACTGCAGTCAACTACTGCGAGCACTAGAGGTCTCACACACACACACACACACACACACACACTACAGTCAACTACTGCGAGCACTACAGGTCTCTCACTCACACACACACACACACACACTGCAGTCAACTACTGCGAGCACTACAGGTCTCACACACACACACACACACACTGCAGTCAACTACTGCGAGCACTACAGGTCTCACACACACACACATACACACACACACTACAGTCAACTACTGCGAGCACTACAGGTCTCACACACACACACATACACACACACACTGCAGTCAACTACTGCGAGCACTACAGGTCTCTCACTCACACACACACACACACACACACACACTGCAGTCAACTACTGCGAGCACTACAGGTCTCTCACTCACACACACACACACACACACACACACTGCAGTCAACTACTGCGAGCACTACAGGTCTCTCACTCACACACACACACACACACACACACACTGCAGTCAACTACTGCGAGCACTACAGGTCTCTCACTCACACACACACACACACACACACACACACACTACAGTCAACTACTGCGAGCACTACAGGTCTCTCACTCACACACACACACACACACTGCAGTCAACTACTGCGAGCACTACAGGTCTCTCACTCACACACACACACACACACACACTACAGTCAACTACTGCGAGCACTACAGGTCTCTCACTCTCACACACACACACACACACACACACACTGCAGTCAACTACTGCGAGCACTAGAGGTCTCACACACACACACACACACTACAGTCAACTACTGCGAGCACTAGAGGTCTCACACACACACACACACACACACACACACACTGCAGTCAACTACTGCGAGCACTACAGGTCTCTCACTCACACACACACACACACACACACACACACACACACACACACACTGCAGTCAACTACTGCGAGCACTACAGGTCTCTCACTCACACACACACACACACACACACACACACACACTGCAGTCAACTACTGCGAGCACTACAGGTCTCTCACTCACACACACACACACACACACACACTGCAGTCAACTACTGCGAGCACTAGAGGTCTCACACACACACACACACACACTGCAGTCAACTACTGCGAGCACTACAGGTCTCTCACTCACACACATACACACACACACTGCAGTCAACTACTGCGAGCACTACAGGTCTCACACACACACACATACACACACACACTACAGTCAACTACTGCGAGCACTACAGGTCTCACACACACACACACACACACACACTGCAGTCAACTACTGCGAGCACTACAGGTCTCACACACACACACAAACATACACACACTGCAGTCAACTACTGCGAGCACTACAGGTCTCACACACACACACATACACACACACACTGCAGTCAACTACTGCGAGCACTACAGGTCTCTCACTCACACACACACACACACACACACACACACACACTGCAGTCAACTACTGCGAGCACTACAGGTCTCACACACATACACACACACACTACAGTCAACTACTGCAAGCACTACAGGTCTCACACACACACACATACACACACACACTGCAGTCAACTACTGCGAGCACTACAGGTCTCTCACTCACACACACACACACACACACTGCAGTCAACTACTGCGAGCACTACAGGTCTCACACACACACACACACACACACACACACTGCAGTCAACTACTGCGAGCACTACAGGTCTCTCACTCACACACACACACA
>CM038632.1:40665350-40685539 GCA_021554675.1 Leuciscus idus | reverse complement strand
AGTGAGTGAGTGAGTGAGTGTGTGTGTGTGTGTGTGTGTGTGTGTGTGTGTGTGTGTGTGTGTGTGTGTGTGTGTGATAATGAGCTGCGTTCGGACACAATGAGACACTGATGTTGTTCAGAGCCCACCTGCCATCCTGGAGGAAAACCCCTGCAGTGACAAACACCCGACAGGACTAGAATAGAGCCGTGTGTGTGTGTGTGTGTGCCTGTAAAGGCAATTTTCAGAGATTAAAAAAAACAGCATCAAAGGTGTAAGAAACTTTCAAGAAACAAAATTGTAATAAAGAAGAAAAGGCTTTATTCTTTGAGGATTCTTTTCACCCCTGCAGCTACCCAGATGTGAAACAGAATAACCTAGTGGACTCAATGAAACATAGACATTTTATACAGGTTTCTGACATTCTTGACTCCTCCTTTCCCAGTTTCTGTAAATTTCCTTAAAGACATCTTATATCTCAAGCTGGTATGGACTGGTTTCCCCCCCCCCCAGAACACATGCTGTTCTTTGTCCCTGAGAAGTCAAAAGGCCTTCATCTACAATCTAAATGACCTCCTGCTTCCCTCAGGAGGGGGCCTGGGACCCTATTATTATACGACACCCTGTATTCCTTAACTAAAACTCTTTCTCGTGCCCCAGGTGGTTGTTCTCTTTCCTGGCCCATCTGGCATTATTGTGTTTGTTCTCTCATGTCCCCTTCAGCTGTAAGAGATCCTCACAGAAACATATGACTAAATGGTATTAACAGTTAGGAAAACGATGAAAATTAAGTAACACTGAATTTTTTCCATCACAATATTCCTCCTCTTTATCATTCTCTGATAAAATATATACATATATAAAAATTCAGCCTTGTTTTCTAATTTTAATTAGACCCATTGTGCTATTAAATCTTCAGAATAGAATCAATTCAAGTTTTTTTGCATCACAGTTATACCCCTCATGTTTGACTTTCGTATACCTGATCATTTTACTTGAATTCAGCAATATTCAACAATCTTAAAAGATACAGAGAAATAAAAGTACATAAAAATAAAGAAAAAACAGTAATCAAAATAAAAAAATAAAAATAAAAATAAAAAAAAAGGGAACAGATAATAAAAGTTTTAGAAATTCTCTTTCATGTACCCAGAAAGGTAAAGAAAAAATTTATCACATCCCTGTGTAAATGTCATCACTGTCATAATCATACTGCTCTTCACCAGTGGCCGGATACACAGTCAGTTTTACTGCTTGAACTGACGTCACCGTGCTACCTGTCCCTGCTCTGATCAGTCTCTGTACTGAACTGGAAATGCACGTCATGATACACGGTAAACAGAATAGAATTAACAATCCCATTCCAACAATTGGTAAGACAACTTGGATTATTCGGTAGAACCACCCTGACCACAAAGACATCAGCCATCCCGTCCACTGGCTATCAGTAGCCGGAGAGGGCTCCCTTACGGCTTCCCTCATGTGATCAATGATATTGGTTATGTTGTCACTGTAATCAGGAATGTTAAAACAACATGATACCCCCAACATTTTACAAACTCCACCCCTCTCTGCCGTGAGAATGTCGAGAACTAAACGGTTTTGAATAACTGATTCTCTCAATTGACGCATTTCCTCGCTTATTAATGTCAAAGCATTTTCTGTGCTATTTGCTATTGCTAATACTGTCCATGCTAACCCGTTAATCTTGTTAATCGTTACCGCTGTACCCACCCCTAAGAAAATCGACCAACCTATATTTGCTCCCGGTGTTGTCCACGGATCAGTTAAAACATATCCTGCATAATTGTTTGGCAGAGCCCCAGGCAGGATCTTAACATCTCGTTTCTCCCTTTTACCTACTTTGTTTGGCAAATACACAGAAGTTCCAACATTCATTAAAGCTGGGTAACAGCAACCTGACCAGTCTTTCTTAGGCAAACGGTGATAAGCTCTGTCGCCACAAACCCACACCGCCGCTGGTGAACTTTGGTGCGGTTTGTTGAAGGGGCATGTGAAGTTGACTTCTTTGTTGTTGATGACCGCTGTACAATTGTCCATTGTTCTGTCATGTACGTTGATTTTGATCCTGCAGTCAGACCATCCAGTTCTTAACAGTCTTGGTCTGTTGAAGCAGACGCAAACGTCACCCTGAGCATACGTTACCCTCAACGGTGGAATTGCTATGTTAGTGTTGTTGTATTGTTGTATATGATCACAGTCGTCCGCAGGCTGTTTCGTTGGTGTTCTTCCTTCTTCCAGGTCCACAACAGCTTTTAGCACATCAGTCATCTGTTGAGGAATAAGACACTTAGTTTCGTTGACTGTTGCTGTCGTCAGAGGGACAGCTTTCCAGGCATGAGACATTTGCAGACACACCCAGCAGCTTGTTTTTATCTCCAGTTCCTCTTTCTGCAGTATTGCTAGTGCGCAGGCTTTGTTCCCCTGGCATTTCATCATGGCTTTTTGCACTTCAGGATTTATCTGACCTCTGCTTGTGTCTTCGTCCCCCATCCAGGCCAGTTCTTCTTCAGAAGCCTGTTCGACCGTGGGTGGCACAGGTGACAAGAAAGGTGTCGCCGTCGTTGCTGTTTGTGGTCTGGTTGCCTCGATTACCATAATGTCTATTGTCTCATACCAGTCAGTTTCAGTCAAGTCCAGGGCACAGTAATACCTGCCTTGGTCCGCATGTGTCGCATGTTTCAATTTTACTCTCATCCCGTATCTGTTGTTACTCGTTTCATCTTCAGTGTGCACCTGAAATCTTTCATCGTATTCTGTCCTGTAGTGATGAGCGTATGCTTTTACGTCGGTCCACCTACATGGGCTTTCGCAGAAGTAGAAATGTGCGTGCTCTTCCGCATGTCCATCGCACCCGAGACAGTTCTTTTGGAATGGGTTGCACTTGAAAGTCACACTTGATCCCTCCTCTATCGTGATGATGCTTCCGTGCAGTCCTCTTACCGGCTCCACTTCCGTGTATGTGTCTCTTTTATCACGTTGTCTGATGATGCTGTTCAGCACAGATGTTTCCGTCCAGTTGGTGTGTTTTTCTGCAGGCCACGCTTTCAAGCCCTCAGTGGAACACAAATTTATTAAACAGATAGTCACTGATAAAATTAAAATGGATGTAGTCTTACAAGGCTCACACATTCCTGACAGTCTGGATGGGTGCCATGGCTTTGAACGATTCATCTTGTACAATACTGCAACTGTGTTGTGTCAGAGAATACCCTTTTGAAGAGCTCAGAGTCTTATCAGTCTTTGTTGATATACAGTGTACAGCCTGACACTGATCGTGCAATTGGAACAGTCTTCCTTTCCCAGCTTCCTCTCTGCAGCTTGTATTTCACTCCGCTCGTCGCTGTCTGTACATTGGTCTCACCACTCCCCCTGAGTGACTTTGCACCTGCACTTAGCGTTCTGGCTTGTTTTTAGCTTATTGTGGAGCTTGTCGTTGTCCTTGGGGTTCCTCCTCCTGTTGCTCTTCCGATATGGGTGGAACTCTCCTGCAGTGATTGGCATGTACCCACGTGGCTCGTTCTCCGACCTTCACCGCCGTATGCGTGATCAGTAAAACTTGGAATGGTCCTAGCCACCGTTTTGCCCTCCAGTTCTTTCTCCTGAGGTCGCGGATCACCACGTAATCACCTGGTTTGATTTTGTGCAGGAACGTCTCTGCTACTTTGCTCTTAGAGAGAGCTTCCTTTACCTGCACAGAAATGTTAGATAACAAACACGACATCTCTTTGCAGTAATTCAACATTTCATTTTCACACACATCTGTCGATGGAAGCCTCCTTTTTTCCCCTGTTATACCCATGAATGGTGGTCTACCAAAGAGGATTTCAAATGGGCTCAAATTTGTTTTGACTCTCTTTCTCATTCTCATGTACATTAACACAGTGGGAAGTGCATTCACCCATGAAAGTCCTGTTTCTTCACAGCATTTTGCCAATTTGTTCTTTACCGTCTGGTTTTCACGCTCAACAGCGCCCCCGCTGGCAGCGTGATAGGCACAGTGTGTTCTCATATCAATTCCTAAAAACTTGCCCACCTGTTTGATTGCCTCATTGACAAAATGTCTTCCGTTATCGGAGCTGATCTTTCTTGGGACGCCCCAACGGGGTACAATCTCGGTCAGCAGTGCCTTTGCAACTGCTGCTGCATCTTGTTTTGAGGTGGGAAAAACCTCAACCCATTTCGAAAACATATCCACCATTACCAAACAATATTTCTTTTTTTCGCACGGGGTTAGTTCAATGAAATCAATCATTAAATATTCAAATGGCCCCTCTGGGGCTGGCTGACTTGCCAGTGGTGTTTTAATGCCCCGTGCAACGTTATATGTGGTGCAAATCACACATCTTTTGCAAAAATTTTCAGCATATATTGTGAAACCTTTGGTAAACCACAATTCTTTCATTTGCATAATCATCCCCATTTTTGATACATGGTCCAACCCATGTAACAATTTAGCGTAATGTCGGAAAAAATGGCTGGGCAGACATGGCTTTCCATTGACAGATGTCCATACACCATCAATAATGCTGCAGCCTGACGCCTTCCATTTGTTTTTCTCAGCTCCTGTGGAAAAAGACTGCATGCTCTGGAAACAAGGAGAAATGTCATTGTTAGGGTTAATGTCAACTTGTGCGCAAGTAGCGCCACTGTTGTCAGCTTTCATCTGCTTTGCTGCCGCTGCTTTCGCAGCCATATCAGCTTTGGCGTTGCCTGTTGATATGGAAGTTTTATCATTAGTATGCGCTGCGCATTTACAGATTGCAATCTTGCCTGGTAGTAAAATAGCCTCTAAAAGGTCAGATACCAACGAAGCGTTCAGTATTGGTCGTCCGTCTGACTTCAAAAATTTTCTGTGCTTCCACAAAGCACCAAAGTCATGTGTGACCCCAAAGGCATAACGCGAGTCTGTGTAAATCGTTACACACTTATCAGTCATCAATTTACATGCTTCAGTCAAAGCGACTAATTCAGCTGCCTGTGCAGAGTAATGACGTGGTAATTTGCCAGATTTTACCGTTTCAAATTCAGTCGTTACAGCATAGCCAACGTTATTTTGTCCTGTTTGTGGATCTTTCGACGCAGATCCATCCACAAACAGGACATTGTCACAGTTATCAAGTGGAACGTCCATCAAATCTGGACGCGGTGTGCACACCTGTTCAAGCGCTGATAGACAACAGTGATGTTCATCGCCATCCTGCTCTGTGGGCAGAAGGGTGGCGGCGTTCAAAGTTGTGCATCTTTTAACAGTGATATTCGGCATATCCAACAAAATTGTGTGATACCTCAGCCATCGAGCTGTAGATAAATGTGACGTTCTCTGCTCCTGCAAAATCAAAGACACCGAATGTGGGACTTCTAAAGTCAGATCAGCATAGCCTACAAACTCTTTTGAGGCCATAACAGCCAATTCAGCCGCTGCCACTGCCCTCAGACAGTGTGGCAATCCTGCGGCTACAGGGTCGAGTTTTGTTGAAAAATAGCCTACGGGTCTCAATCGGTCACCATGTGTTTGCAGGAGGACAGAAGTCATATAACCATTCTTTTCATCGACCATCTGTGTGAACCTACGGTCCACCACCGGGAGGCCCAGCGATGGAGCCGTACACAACTGTACTTTCATGTTATCAAATGCTGCTTCAGCCTCACTTGTCCAAACAAGTTTGTCACATGACTTCAGCCCTTTCCCTGTTGTGAGGGCTCTTAAAGGCTGTTCTAAAATGGCATAGTTGGGAATGAATGTACGACAGTAAGCACACATCCCCAAAAATGACAACAACTGCTTTTTTGTTACTGGCTTTGGCGCTTCTTTTATGCCCTGCACCCTCTTTTGTGACAGTGTTTTGCTGTTTTGTTTGATAACATGGCCCAGAAAAGTCACTTCCTGTTTCACAAACTGAAGCTTTGAAAGGCTGACCCTGTGGCCCCCCCTCTCAAGATGCTTGAGGAGAGTCACAGTGTCAGCCCTGCAAATAGACTCACTTTCTGAACAGATCAAAAGGTCATCAACATAAGAAAGTAATGCTGTTCCTTTTGTCACAGTCAGATTCTCAATACTTCTCCTCAGTGCCTCATTGAATAAAGTCGGACTTTCACAAAAACCCTGGCATAATCTCGTAAAAGTATAACCCCTTCCATTGAAATCAAACGCAAACCAAAACTGGCTTTTTTCATCGACCGGAACGCTAAAAAAAGCATTAGCCAAATCCACCACAGAAAAATACTTTGCATTTTCTGGAATTTGAGTTAGGATCGTATATGGATTGGGGACTCGGGGTGCGCGCGCAATGACAGATGAATTTACCGCTTGGAGGTCCTGGACAAAACGCCATTCAACAGGCTGATTACGATCTCGTATCTTTTTTACAGGAAAAATTGGAGTTCTGACCGGTGAATCATCACAAGGCCTAATTACGCCCTCTTTCAATAAGGCATCAAACACCGGTTTTATACCCTCTATTGCTTCACGTTTCAGGGGATATTGTGCCTTACATGGTCTGAAATCAGATTTTGGTGTGATTACAACTGGCTCACACCCTTTTATCAGCCCCACATCATATTTGTTTTTTGCCCATAAGTTTGGTGATATTTGTGCCAAAGAAATATCAATTTCTGAAGCAGAAATATTCCCCTTTTCCTGTGCGGTCACATTTTTCCCAATAGCAGTCACATTTCTCAGGACCTCAACCTCAAAGTCACAGTTTGATTTAAATGCCCCCACACTTTCACTCTCTGCTGTCTGTGAATCAACTTTTACCCAGTCTGTGGCTGATAAACATTCTTTCACAAAAAGCCCCACATCTCTCCACTGCTGGCTTATGGCCTTTGACACAGATAAGTGGCATGCAGTGTTCTCTGTCATAAGATAACACTCTTTCTGACTCTTATTTAATACTGCAGACAGTGCACAGATATTTTCTTTCCAGAAAATGTTGTCAAATTTCACACTTTCATTCTTCACAGAATTAAACCACATCTTTTCAAAGTCTAAATCTCGCTCTGTCACAACATGTGATGTACAATGCATTTTATCATTTGTCATAAACTCTGTGTTGACTGGGTTTGTTCGATTTTTTGCCAATTTCAAAATTTTCTCTGCCCAATCAGCATTTATTATCTGCCACTCATATGCCCATTTCGGCTCAAATTTAGAACATGTAATTTGTGGTGTTTCTTCAATGTTGATTCCATGTGAATTAGCACAGAGGGACAAATTTAATTTACACATTAAATCACGAGCCATTAGAGGTGCGGGACAGTGAGGAGACCACACGAACTCGTGGTTGAAAAAGCGACCGCTTTCTGTCTCGCACTCTAACGGCTCTGTTAACCGGTCAGAGATCAAATGGCCTGAAGCCGAGGTGCTTTCATACACTTTCCCGGTTAGCTTCGGAACACATGGTAAATCACATGGTCGTAAAGTTGACTGGCAGGCTCCTGAATCGACCAAAAATTCAATAATTACCCCTTTGACTAGTAACGGATAAATTGGCATTTCAGAAAACCCTGTACTTTTGTACAATCTCATACGCTCGTCATTCACAACACTGCTCAAATCATCAGTCATAGCTTTGCTCAAAGTTTCATCAGGCACACAAAAGGATTTGCAAGCAGTTTCTTCATTGCAGATAGCAGAAAGTAAATCAGTGTATGTGTTTGTGTGTGCGTCGTGTGTGCGTGTGTTAGTAAAAATATTTTCACTTCCCTTTGCTGCAGTCAAAGACTGGCTTTTCAAAGCTGGACTCTCTCTGTCCCGCTCTCTCACCCCGTCGGTTCAATCTGACTTTGTGTTCGGGCACGCGTTGCTCCAGTGCCCGTCCTTCCTGCACACTCTACATTTTGTACAGTCTCGGTGTGTGTGTGCATTTGTTGCACAAATGTAACAGCTCCATCTTATCCCAGCAGCTCTTTCCTTCTGTCCTCTTCTATTAGCAGGGTTTGATCTGGAATATTCAGGCTTGTTGGGTTGTTGTGATTGTTGTTGTTGCATAACAACCATTGTGACGGGCTTTTTCTTCCCGCTCCTCTCTTCGACGTCTTTTTCGGCATGAATGGCATGTTGCAGCATTCTATTCAGACGACCGTCTTCCCAGCCTACATAGCTGGTTTTCGCTCCCCTCCTGATCTCGGGTTTTAGCCCTTGCAGGAAATAGCCCATCAGATGTTTCTCCCACGTGCTTGCCTTTGTTCCCCTGTCTTCTGGCTCAGTTAAGCCACTGTACTTTGCAAATGTCTCAAAAAGTCTGAAATAATAGCTTCTCACCGTTTCGTCCTTTTCTTGGACACAGCACGTGATTTTCTCGGTGTCCACACGCGCAGGGAAAGCTTCTATGATGTGCTTTGAGAAGTTTTCCACTTCGTTCTTGTACGGTTCGTTGCTGACATGGTCCCAGTTGGTGTGCACTCTCCTAACGTCTGCCTTTGTCAACTTGCCAGACACTTTGCCCCAGTTTGCAGCGCCCATTTTTACAGTTAGCAATCGTTTCAGTTCTTGTGTGGTGGGGCTGAATTCTTTACACACTGCGAGCAGTTCGCTGGCAAAGTTCTCGCCCGCGTCTCGCGGATCTGGCAAATGTGCCATTGCATCCTTCATGTCTGACATAGTCCATGCTCTGAAAACTAGCATTGGGCCGTCCGTGCCTGCAACTTCAACCATCGGAGCAGTCACATTCGACACTTTAACCTTTGCCGCTGTGAAACTGACCTTTTCTGGCTTGGCTTGTGATCTTGTCAACATTTGCTGTCCGTTTGGTCCCGGTCTTTCCTCATTCGGGGCGTACGGAACTATTTCTCCGGAAACTTCCCCCTCGTCTTCTTTGCTGCTTGTCGCGGCCCGTGCTGAGGAGTCTGTCTCCCCCTGCTGTACTGGCGGTGTTGGTAGTTGTGCTTGAAACTGTTCTGTTAGTCTTTTTGCCACTCGTTCTGCGGCTTCTGCCCCCGCTCGCGCTGCTCTTGCTTCTGCTTCTGCCTGCGCTGCTCTTTGGGCTGCTAATGTCAATTCAATTTGTGCTCTTGCTTCAGCGAGTTGTCTTTCTTGGTCTGCCATTCGTTGTTCCATTTGTTGTCTGTCCCGTTCCAGTTCTTGTGCGGTTCTCATGGGTGGTGGGGAGCGGTCCAGATCGAGATCCAGTTTGAGAGCCGAGATCTCTGCCACGGGGTAGTGATTTGTGTTGTAGGCGGGCGGCGGAGCCGTCGCCCCCTCAGTCACATGTGGGGAAACACATACATTCGGTTCATTAGTAGTATTCTGTTCCAGTGGAACTGCTTTCACATATACAACATTCTCACCATTATATGCTAATTCTTTTTGTATTTGCTTTCGTTCTCGTCTGTCAGCTTCTTCCAACCAACACTTTATAGTCTGTTTACAGTCCTTGCACACATGTTTAACACACACACAGCAACCCTTCTGTTTTTTCTCGTTCTTTTCTATTGATTCTTTTACGACATTAAGTCTTATATTACTCAAGGTTCCCGCCTCGGGGAAATCGTGATATTTGATAAGTTTTTGTATGTCAATCATACATTTTCCACCATAATTATTTCTCATTTGACAGAAAATAGGTGTGTAAAAATGGTCTGATTTACTGTTAGATGACCCCATTTTGGCTGAATCTCCCTTCTGGATTTCACAACTTCGACACGTGTCTTACAATATCTTGTCAAACGTCTTCGACAGATCCGATCTTTTTTGTCACCCAAAATCGGTCGGGTTTCTGTAATTACGTTTTACTCAAAATCTTCCCATAAGCACTTTCCAGTGCTCTATTAATTTTGATTTGATGTGGCTCTTCCGTCCACTTTAAAAAAAAAATTATTATTATTTTTATTTATTTATTTATTTTTTTCAGGTTACAGAGATTTTGAGTAAAACTAACTAATCAGTAATTGTGATTATCTGAATCACCTGTGATTATCTGAATCACCTGTGGCACTTCCGTCCACCTGTGGCACTTCCGTCCACCAACGAGCTAAGTGTGGTAGAAACCGATCCGAAGCTTCTTCAATTTCTTCCCCAAACAATTGTGATTATCTGAATCACCTCTCCCTCGTACCAAAGCAAAACTCAGCCAAAATGGTTCACGTTCACTCACAATTATCAAATTACACTTAACATCAATAAAACAATTCTGCCGTTTCTTACCCAGAGATGCTTTTCTGTTTTCTGTAATTGCCACGGATTCTTTTTGATCTTTGTGGGATTTCTTCAACTGGTCCTGACTGCGGGTATGGCTCTCTCTCTCTTAACCTGTTGAGTTTCTATCTCAAACCGTCGAGGTATGAGACGGCCGCCTGATGCTGCCGGGTTGCACTTCCGTCAAATCCGTTCTCAGGACCAGGAGAAGAAGAGTCCGCACGAGATCCCACTTCTGACACCACTTGTAAAGGCAATTTTCAGAGATTAAAAAAAACAGCATCAAAGGTGTAAGAAACTTTCAAGAAACAAAATTGTAATAAAGAAGAAAAGGCTTTATTCTTTGAGGATTCTTTTCACCCCTGCAGCTACCCAGATGTGAAACAGAATAACCTAGTGGACTCAATGAAACATAGACATTTTATACAGGTTTCTGACATTCTTGACTCCTCCTTTCCCAGTTTCTGTAAATTTCCTTAAAGACATCTTATATCTCAAGCTGGTATGGACTGGTTTCCCCCCCCCCCAGAACACATGCTGTTCTTTGTCCCTGAGAAGTCAAAAGGCCTTCATCTACAATCTAAATGACCTCCTGCTTCCCTCAGGAGGGGGCCTGGGACCCTATTATTATACGACACCCTGTATTCCTTAACTAAAACTCTTTCTCGTGCCCCAGGTGGTTGTTCTCTTTCCTGGCCCATCTGGCATTATTGTGTTTGTTCTCTCATGTCCCCTTCAGCTGTAAGAGATCCTCACAGAAACATATGACTAAATGGTATTAACAGTTAGGAAAACGATGAAAATTAAGTAACACTGAATTTTTTCCATCACATGCCTGAGAACAGCGTGAGTGCGGATGTAAGATGAGAGTGAATGCAGTCAGTAGGGCAGCGGTTTTAGTTCTCGTGTGTGTGTGTGTGTCTGAACCCCTGCAGCAGGAACAGATTAAACTGACAAACACTCATTCTGAACAATAGCTCTGCGGATATCCTCCTCCTGCAGGGGCTTCTGGGAGACACACACACACACACTAGTTCTGCTTCTGCTCAGCCTGTTGTTCTCTGTCATGTGAGGGAGTTTCTGGGAGGAAATCTCCTCTTCACCCCCATTGATCTGCAGCGTAACACACACTCACTCACACACACACACACTCTCACACACACACACACACACACATTGATCTTCAGCGTAAACACTCTGGATGACCTCAGTATGGATTCAGTGTGTGGAACAGTGTGCAGCACAACACACAAGATGGCGCTGCTGTGAATAAGGTCAATAACAGTTCAAACTGTAGTCACATGACCTCATTAAACTGTAGTCACATGACCTCATTAAACTGTAGTCACATGACCTCATTAATGGTTTAATCCAGTGAGTGGCGTCTCTTATCGACAGCTGCTGCTCTTCATCATGTGACCTCGCTCTTTACTTCTCCTCCAATCACAGCCTCTCTCTCCTGGTGCATTATGGGAGCTGTTCACCTCCAGTCACAGGTGTTCTCCCAGCTGACCTGTGCGGAGTAACAGCGCTCCGGGTTTTCCCACGCTAAAGTGTGTGTGAGAGAGAGTGTGTGTGTGTGGGTGTGTGTCTCTCAGGTCCTGTACTCGTGTGTGTGTGTGTGTCTCTCTCAGGTCCTGTACTCGTGTGCGTGTGTGTCTCCAGGGCCGGCCCGAGGCATAAGCGAACTAAGCGGCTGCTTGGGACCCCCTCGCCACCAGGGGGCCCCCAATCGAGTTTTTTTTTCTTTTCTACATGTTAGCCTAATCAACTTAAACAAGTGACATAAATGAATGAAAGGATTAATAATTCAGACAAGAAAATTCTGATTTCATGATCAATATACCTGCCTACAACTGCTGCTGTGTCTGCCAGTGTTTGAGTCATGCGCATAACCTCGCGTGCATAGACAATTTGTGCGCAGTCACGGTAATGTTAAGCCATGTCACAAGAATTTGATTTGATCAATGATTTATCCTTTAAATGTAATGATATTCTGAACAGAACAAGAATAAAAAAATAACTATAAACAAGCCGAAAACGAAATAATTTAAAGCGAAAGTGAAAGTAAGTGGCGTTGGGCTCACGTATCTCTCTCAATAGAATCAAAATGTTTCAACATTCGCGATGGATTTGGATGGTAAACTATTCTTTATCATAGGCTTTGTACTTCACTCACGTTCCAATATCGACGGAAAAAATCATCCTCTTCACACGCGCAAAAATGTGCTTGGAAACATCACAGTGGAGCGGTGCTTACGCTGAATGGTATGAATTGTTCTACTGACTATTTAAACAGAGCAGTCAGTGTAATTTGTATATGTTAGGTTGACTATTTTATTATTATATTTTATTACGGCTATAACGAACAGGCTGCGATGTCAAGATTGCAATGCTGGAATATGTGTGTGTGTGTGAGGCGCGGGCGCGATCGAACAGTGGAAACATAAAAACATACTCCGTCATGTTCATACAAG
This sequence comes from Leuciscus idus, assembly GCA_021554675.1. Classification (NCBI taxonomy): domain Eukaryota; kingdom Metazoa; phylum Chordata; class Actinopteri; order Cypriniformes; family Leuciscidae; genus Leuciscus; species Leuciscus idus. The sequence continues at coordinate 40,672,924 of CM038632.1, read as the reverse complement.
ACATCATTCAAACTGCAAAGTGTTGCAAAACGTTGGAGGATATTTTGCAAATAATTTTTTTGATATGTTTTGTGACAGTTTTCAGAAGTTTCAAAGAGTTAGTAAAAGAGTAAAGAAAAGTTAAAACTTTTTTTACTATCTATTTTTTATTAAGTATTTATTTTGTATTAATACATAACCTCATTGTATTAATTTGTAATGTAACATTATAGCGTGAAATTTGTGTCAATAATCGTCAAGCACAGGTGACTCTGCGTCGTGGGAGGGGGCCCTCAAATCAAATTCTGCTTAGGGCCCCCAAAAGGCTCGGGCCGGCACTGTGTGTCTCTCTCAGGTCCTGTACTCGTGTGTGTGTGTGTGTTTGTCTCTCAGGTCCGGTACCCGTGTGTGTGTGTGAGTGACGCTCCTGGAATCTTGGAGTCGTCCGTGGGATTCGATGACATCACTGTGTGACTGCTGTTATGATGTTATGAAGGGTTTCTCCGGAGCGAGTTTGTTTTCCTGTTTAATGGATGTTTTATTAGCCAATATTCCACTCAGGGAAGAGTTGCTCATAGTTTGATCCCGTGTGTGTGTGTGTGTGTGTGTGTGTGTGTGTGTGTGTGTGTGAGTTGCTCTTAGTTTGATCCCATGTGTTCTGGGTTGAGTGAGAGTGTGTGTGTGTGTGTATGTCTGTGTGTGTGAGCGTCATTAATATGATCTCACTGGACACACACGTCTGCATGAGGGCTGTTTTCCATGATCTCGGCCGTCAGGATCCTCGTTCACCAGATCTCAGTCAGAGTTCACTTCGTTAGTAACATCTATGTCGGGAAATGCAGAGCGATGACCTTTTTTTTCAACACAACTGACAAAAATGTTTTAAATCACACTCTATTGTAAACATAAATATTTGATATATGAGATGGTTTGTGTGTGTTTTATGCAAATTAGCATCCTCAGACAAATCCACAAGCACATGTCGTGAATCAGAGGAGTTTTATGTGTGTGAATACAGTAAATCACTCAGTTATTAGTGAATGAGACTCCATGTCCTGGTTCAGGTGTCTGGGTTACTCCTGGTTTTCCAGTGATTTTTCTCTGATCTCCTCCGTTCTTGTTAGTGTGTGTGTGTGTGTGTGTGTGTGTGTGTGTTTCAGGAGCGGTGAAACGGTCAATGTTCACAACGTATCAAACAGTTCATGTGATCTCTCCTGACCGCATCATCATATTCATGCGATCTTACATTGTTCAGCTTTATGATGAGATGACGGTGAACTTTAGCACTAAGAGTGTGAGAGAGTGAGAGAGAGTGAGAGAGTGTGTAGACAGCAGAGCTTAATCCGCTCCTGCCAGACTGTGTGTTATTGTAACCCAGATTCAGGCTGTAGACGGGCCCTCGGGGGCGGAGCCTGTGGGGGGGCGGGGTCAGAGGAGATAACATCACTGGAGCAGATGGAGCCTGTAGGGGGAGGAGCCTATGCAGGGTGGGGCCTGTAGGGGGAGGAGCCTGTAGGGGGTGTGGTCAGAGGAGATGACATCACTGGAGCAGATGGTCATTCAGACTGTGGAGTGAATGAGACGAGACGCTGGGATTGAGTTCATATGACTTCAGTTTATCAGAGGTATTTGTGTGTATGTGTGTGTTTGTGTGTGTATGTGAGAGTGAGTGAGTGAGTGAGTGTGTGTGTGCGCGCCTGTGTGTGTGTGTGTGAGAGAGTGTGAGAGTGTGAGAGAGTGAGTGAGTGAGTGTGTGTGAGTTTCAGTGTGAGAGTGAGTGTATGTTAGAGTGTGTGAGTGAGTGAGTGTGTGTGTGCGCGCCCGTGTGTGTGAGAGAGTGTTGAACTGTCTCTGTCTTTGTCTGAACTTTTGTTATGAAGAGCTCAGGATGTATAAGGCTGATCTCTCTCACACACACACTCCAGTGAGGTTTTTATCACTCATCAGGCTGCAGAGTTCAGAGGTCAAGGCTTTTCAGAAGGTTATGTGATCTGAGCATTTGGTTTCAATTTCTCGTTTCTGTGTTTTGGAGACACAGAGGCCTTATGTTTATACCTGCATGGAGCCGCTGTGTGTGTGTGTGTGTGTGTGTGTGTGTGTGTGTGTGTGTGTGTGTGTGTGTGTGAGAGAGAGAGAGAGAGAGAGAGTGTGTGTGTGTGTGTGTGTGTGTATAAAGGACCGTTTACACCAAGGACAATAGATATAGTAAAGTCGTTATGAATGTGCAGCGATAGTGAAGTCCTCCACACAACTGTAACGGTGATGACATCAGTAAGTGTGTGTGTGTGTGTGTGTGTGTGTGAGAGAGATTGAGAATGTGCAGCGATAGTGAAGTCCTCAACACAACTGTAACGGTGATGACATCAGTAAGTGTGTGTGTGTGTGTGTGTGAGAGAGATTGAGAATGTGCAGCGATAGTGAAGTCCTCAACACAACTGTAACGGTGATGACATCAGTAAGTGTGTGTGTGTGTGTGTGTGTGTGAGAGATTGAGAATGTGCAGTGATAGTGAAGTCCTCAACACAACTGTAACGGTGATGACATCAGTAAGTGTGTGTGTGTGTGTGTGTGTGTGTGAGAGAGATTGAGAATGTGCAGTGATAGTGAAGTCCTCAACACAACTGTAACGGTGATGACATCAGTAAGTGTGTGTGTGTGTGTGTGTGTGTGAGAGATTGAGAATGTGCAGTGATAGTGAAGTCCTCAACACAACTGTAACGGTGATGACATCAGTAAGTGTGTGTGTGTGTGTGAGAGATTGAGAATGTGCAGTGATAGTGAAGTCCTCAACACAACTGTAACGGTGATGACATCAGTGTGTGTGTGTGTGTGTGTGTGTGTGTGTGTGTGTGAGAGAGATTGAGAATGTGCAGTGATAGTGAAGTCCTCAACACAACTGTAACGGTGATGACATCAGTGTGTGTGTGTGTGTGTGTGTGTGTGTGAGAGAGATTGAGAATGTGCAGTGATAGTGAAGTCCTCAACACATCTGTAACGGTGATGACATCAGTATCACTGGAATCACTTTCAGAGTGAGTCAGAAACATCGACAGCCAATCAGAATCCATCCTGCTTTAGAGAGCATCTAAAGCAACGAAACTGCAGCGCATAATAAACAGAGCGATGTCGTCCGCTGATGTGGATGATGATATACAGTGGGGAGAACAAGTATTTGATACACTGCCGATTTTGCAGGTTTTCCCACTTACAAAGCATGTAGAAGTCTGTAATGTTTATCATAGGTACTCTTCAACTGTGAGAGATGGAATCTAAAACAAAAATCCAGAAAATCACATTGTATGATTTTTAAGTAATTAATTTGCATTTTATTGCATGACATAAGTATCTGATACATCAGAAAAGCAGAACTTAATATTTGGTACAGAAACCTTTGTTTGCAATTACAGAGATCATACGTTTCCTGTAGTTCTTGACCAGGTTTGCACACACTGCAGCAGGGGTTCTGGCCCACTCCTCCATACAGACCTTCTCCAGATCCTTCAGGTTTCGGGGCTGTCGCTGGGCAATATGGACTTTCAGCTCCCTCCAAAGATTTTCTATTGGGTTCAGGTCTGGAGACTGGCTAGGCCACTCCAGGACCTTGAGATGCTTCTTACGGAGCCACTCCTTAGTTGCCCTGGCTGTGTGTTTCGGGTCGTTGTCATGCTGGAAGACCCAGCCACGACCCATCTTCAGTGCTCTTACTAAGGAAGGAGGTTGTTGGCCTAGATCTCGCGGTACATGGCCCCATCCATCCTCCCCTCAATACGGTGCAGTCGTCCTGTCCCCTTTGCAGGAAAGCATCCCAAAAGAATGATGTTTCCACCTCCATGCTTCATGGTTGGGATGGTGTTCTTGGGGTTGTACTCATCCTTCTTCTTCCTCCAAACACGGCGAGTGGAGTTTAGACCAAAAAGCTCTATTTTTGTCTCATCAGACCACATGACCTTCTCCCATTCCTCCTCTGGATCATCCAGATGGTCATTGGCAAACTTCAGACGGGCCTGGACATGCGCTGGCTTGAGCAGGGGGACCTTGCGTGCGCTGCAGGATTTTAATCCATGACGGCGTAGTGTGTTACTAATGGTTTTCTTTGAGACTGTGGTCCCAGCTCTCTTCAGGTCATTGACCAGGTCCTGCTGTGTAGTTCTGGGCTGATCCCTCAACTTCCTCATGATCATTGATGCCCCACGAGGTGAGATCTTGCATGGTGCCCCAGACCGAGGGAGATTGACCGTCATCTTGAATTTCTTCCATTTTCTAATAATTGCGCCAACAGTTGTTGCCTTCTCACCAAGCTGCTTGCCTATTGTCCTGTAGCCCATCCCAGCCTCTACAATTTTATCCCTGATGTCCTTACACAGCTCTCTGGTCTTGGCCATTGTGGAGAGGTTGGAGTCTGTTTGATTGAGTGTGTGGACAGGTGTCTTTTATACAGGTAACGAGTTCAAACAGGTGCAGTTAATACAGGTAATGAGTGGAGAACAGGAGGGCTTCTTAAAGAAAAACTAACAGGTCTATGAGAGCCGGAATTCTTACTGGTTGGTAGGTGATCAAATACTTATGTCATGCAATAAAATGCTAATTAATTATTTAAAAATCATACAATGTGATTTTCTGGATTTTTGTTTTAGATTCCATCTCTCACAGTTGAAGAGTACCTATGATAAACATTACAGACTTCTACATTCTTTGTAAGTGGGAAAACCTGCAAAATCGGCAGTGTATCAAATACTTGTTCTCTCCACTGTAGTTATTATTATACATTTACATTTACATTTAGTCATTTAGCAGACGCTTTTATCCAAAGCGACTTACAGATTAGGACTAAGTTAAGCGAGTCATCATGAAGAGGCAAAAACAACGCAAGAAGTGCTCAAAATACGAAGTTCAGGCATTATTCAGAGTAGCATAAGCCCGATAAGCGAGGTTTTTAAAGGGAAAGGGAAGGTTGTTGTTTTTTTAGTTTTTTTTTTTAAGAGGTTAAGTTCTCACGGAAGAGATGGGTTTTCAGTTGTCTTTTGAATGTTGTCAGGGATTCTGCATTCCGGATGAGGGTGGGGAGAGCGTTCCACCAGCATGGAACTGTGAATGAGAATGTTCTGGAAAGAGATTTAGTGGCTTTCTGTGATGGAACCACGAGACGTCGCTCGTTGGCCGATCGTAGGCTTCTGGTAGGGATGTAGACTCGTAGGAGTGAGTGAAAGTAGGAGGGAGCTGAGCCTGTGATAGATCTGTAAGCAAGCGTCAATGCCTTGAACTTAATGCGAGCAGAGAGAGGTAGCCAGTGCAGAGAGATGAACAGAGGAGTGACGTGGCTCTTTTGGGCTCGTTGAAGACAAGACGAGCTGCAGCATTCTGGATCATTTGTAGAGGTTTAGTTGCACATGATGGAAGTCCGGCCAGAAGAGCATTGCAGTAGTCAAGCCTAGAGATGACCAGGGCCTGGACGAGAAGTTGTGTTGCATGCTCAGTTAGGAAAGGCCTGATCTTCCTGATGTTGTGCAGTGCAAACCTGCATGATCGAGCTGTCTTTGTAATGTGATCTGTGAAGGTCAGCTGGTCATCAAACGTTACTCCAAGATTTCTGACTGACCTTGATGGGGTGATTGATGATGACTCTAGCTGGATGGTGAAGTCGTGCTGTAGAGACGGATTGGCAGGGAGGACGAGAAGCTCAGTCTTTGCCAGGTTGAGCTGCAGGTGATGTTCCTTCATCCATGTGGAGATGTCTGCCAGACAGCTTGAGATCCGTGCAGCTACTGTGGGATCATCTGGTTGAAACGAGAGGAAGAGCTGTGTGTCATCAGCATAGCAGTGGTAGGAGAAGCCGTGTGCCTGTATGATGTGAACCATTGTAGTTATTGTTCCTGCTGTGAACGGGCCTTAATTCATATTTCTGTATGAGTTGAGCACATATGAGCATCATTACGTTATTCATCTTTATCCTCAGACTTCTCATAATTGATCCAGATCAGATGTGCAGGACTCAGACCTTGACGAGCTCATGACGGTCACGGGAAACTCGTTAGTCAAGTCTCCTTTATTTATACTGCGCTTTTTACAACGCATGCTTTACAGAGATAACAGGAGAATAGATCATCGTCAGCTCAGCTCAGTTCTCATATAACGGTGTCAATGCAGGAGATCAATAATATTGTTGAATATTAAATTAAAAGCCAAAAGCCAAAGGCGACAGGAACCAAAACTCCATCAGTGACAGAATGGAGGAAACCCTCGTGAGAAACCAGACTCAGCCTCAGTTCTCCTCTGGCCCACGAGCCAACAGCGTGTGATTATGATTATGATTATGATTCTGGCATTACAGGTCAGAGGTCAGATCGGATCAGAATATTATCAGTTGATCTGGTTGTGCGAGTGTGTGTGTGTGTGTGTGGCGTCGTGGTCCTCCACTCTTCATCATGTTGCTCTGCTCTTGTGTTGCTGTCGGGACGCGTGTGTGTGTGTCTGTGTGTGTGTGGTGTTGTGTGCGAGTGTGTGTGTGTGTGTGTGTGTGTGGCGTCGTGGTCCTCCACTCTTCATCATTTTGCTCTGCTCTTGTGTTGCTGTCGGGACGCGTGTGTGTGTGTCTGTGTCTGTGTCTGTGTGTGTGTGGTGTTGTGTGTGTGTGTGTGTGTGTGTGTGTGTGTGTGTGGCGTCGTGGTCCTCCACTCTTCATCATGTTGCTCTGCTCTTGTGTTGCTGTCGGGACGCGTGTGTGTGCGAGTGTGTGTGTGTGTGTGTCTGTGTCTGTGTCTGTGTGTGTGTGTGTGGTGTTGTGTGCGAGTGTGTGTGTGTGTGTGTGTGTGGCGTCGTGGTCCTCCACTCTTCATCATGTTGCTCTGCTCTTGTGTTGCTGTCGGGACGCGTGTGTGTGTCTGTGTCTGTGTGTGTGTGGTGTTGTGTGCGAGTGTGTGTGTGTGTGTGTGTGGCGTCGTGGTCCTCCACTCTTCATCATGTTGCTCTGCTCTTGTGTTGCTGTCGGGACGCGTGTGTCTGTGTGTGTGTGTGTGTGTGTGTGTGTGTGTGTGTGTGTGTGTGTGTGGCGTCGTGGTCCTCCACTCTTCATCATGTTGCTCTGCTCTTGTGTTGCTGTCGGGACGTGTGTGTGCGCGTGTGTGTGTGTGTGTGTGGTGTTGCTGTCGGGACTCGAGTGTGTGTGTGTGTGTGTGTGTGTGTGTGTGTGTGGCGTCGTGGTCCTCCACTCTTCATCATGTTGCTCTGCTCTTGTGTTGCTGTCGGGACGCGTGTGTGTGTGTGTGTGTGTGTGTGTGTGTGTGTGTGTGTGTGTGTGTGGCGTCGTGGTCCTCCACTCTTCATCATGTTGCTCTGCTCTTGTGTTGCTGTCGGGACGTATGTGTGTGTGTGTGTGTGTGTGTGCGAGTGTGTGTGTGTGTGTGTGTGTGTGTGTGTGTGTGGCGTCGTGGTCCTCCACTCTTCATCATGTTGCTCTGCTCTTGTGTTGCTGTCGGGACGCGTGTGTGTGCGAGTGTGTGTGTGTGTGTGTGTGTGTGTGTGTGTGTGTGTGTGTGTGGTGTTGCTGTCGGGACTCGTGGCTGTTCGTTCGAGCTGGTTAATGACATCATCACATGTGT
>CM038632.1:40647850-40660350 GCA_021554675.1 Leuciscus idus | reverse complement strand
CCGCAAACCCCCCCCCCAGAGCTATGAGTGCAAGTCCACTGCCAGTGTGTGTAAGGTTAGCACTAGGCAGGTTTTTGTGTTCATTTCTATTCCCTGTCGCTGTGCAGCCTCTTTTATTGTAGGCTATATGACACTGTAAACAGCCCAATAACCCTTTTCTTTAAACTTGACCGGTCCATTGCATTACGAATAAAAGCAGAATCAATAAAGTCCAAAAATGTGATGTGAAGTCCGGTTTGAGTGTGTGCGCTGTTTGAACGAGTGTTCTCACTGATAGGCTACGCTTGTGTGATTCGCGGAGTTTTGACGAGTTTTATAGTCTTGATATTGTTTCTTATTCAAAAGTGGTGACGACACCCCCAGCCTATAACCTCTTCCCGCGCTCCTGATATAATATACAAAAATATTACGAATAAAGAAGGCATCACTACTAATTACCATAGTTCATGTTTTTCACAGTCAATAATTCATACTGTAACATTCGTTTATTCGTTGTGTCAAGTTGCAGTTTGTTTGAAATAACAAACCTGTTCACCCGAAGGAAAACTCGAAGTGCTATTAGAACATCCTGTCATAGCTTTTTGGTACATAATGGCTACCGTAGATGCAACACGCATTTGAAAAAGCGAGGCGCTGAAGAGCACTATTTTTTTGAATGCAAAATACATTATCACCACTAGATGGGAGAAATTCCTACACAATGTCCCTTTAAAAACCTTGTGTTTGGTGTAAGGTTATCTATATAACTTATTATGATAATTTATACAGTCATTTATGATGCTGTATCTTGTCAGGAATTCAAATTCTTCTTTTGTTGTGTCTGTAGAGCGATATCAGGGAAAAAGAAGGGATTCACCGATTAACAAACAAGAAAGAATATAAGTAGACATAAACAAGATGTTTATTTGGTATTTAACAGGCTTTTGGCTGGTGAGAACAATAACTGAAGCATCTGAAATTAGTATCAGCTTCAGTACAAACCCAGATGGGACTGACATTTAGCATTAGCATTTAGCTTTTCTTTTTAAATTCGGTGTAGAGAAAAAAGGTCTTTACCAGTGAAACTACATAATACCAAAATACGTAAATTATTCTAAAATGTTCAATCAAATAATGTTTAGTGCAACGAGTAAGACATTCCACAGCAGGTGCTTTTTAAATCTAATTAAGTCGATGTGATTTTAAGGTAAAATAGAAATGATCATCCAACGCAGAACTGACGTTTATTTCTAGCTTTAAAAAAGAACTAAGAAGCATTCCAGCTTTGTCACATGTTATTGTGATTTACAATTGTTATGATTTATGACCGGTCAATCGGTGCATCCCTAGAAAAAAAGTACTAACGTACTTAACATACTTTTTTCACTAGACTTCACTAGAGTTCACTAGACTTCACTATAGAGTTCACTAGAGTTCAATAGACTTCATTAGACTTCACTATAGACTTCACTAGACTTCATTAGACTTCACTATAGACTTCACTAGACTTCACTAGACTTCACTAGACTTCACTATAGACTTCACTAGACTTCACTAGACTTCATTAGACTTCACTATAGACTTCACAAGACTTCTCTAGACTTCACTAGAGTTCACTATAGAATTCACTATAGAGTTCACTAGAGTTCACTATAGAGCAGTGGTTCTCAATTCCAGTCCTCGTGACCCACTGCTCTGCACATTTTGTATGTCTCTCTTATCTGACACACTCAGTTCAGTTCATGGAGTCTCTCCTAATGAGCTGATGATCTGGTTCAGGTGTGTTAAATAAGGGAGACATACAAAATGTGTAGAGCAGTGGGTCACGAGGACTGGAATTGAGAACCACTGCTATAGAGTTCACTATAGAGTTCACTAGACTTCACTATAGACTTCACTAGACTTCAATAGACTTCACTAGAGTTCATTAGACTTCACTTAACTAGACTTCACTTCACTAGATCTTCACTATAGAGTTCACTATAGAGTTCACTAGAGTTCACAATAGACTTCACTGTAGACTTCACTAGAGTTCACTATAGAGTTCACTAGAGTTCACTGTAGAGTTCCCTAGAGTTCACTATAGACTTCACTAGAGTTCACTAGACTTAACTATATATTTCACTAGACTTCACTAGAGTTCACTATAGACTTCACTAGAGTTCACTAGACTTCACTATAGATTTCACTAGACTTCACTAGAGTTCACTAGACTTCACTATAGACTTCACTAGACTTCACTAGAGTTCTTTAGTTCATTAGAGTTCACTAGAGTTCACTATAGACTTCACTAGACTTCACTATAGAGTTCACTAGACTTCACTATAGACTTCACTAGACTTCACTAGAGTTCTTTAGAGTTCACTAGAGTTCACTATAGACTTCACTAAAGTTCACTATATACTTCACTAGAGTTCACTAGTTCACTATAGACTTCACTAGAGTTCACTATAGAGTTCACTAGACTTCACTATAGAGTTCACTAGACTTCACTAGACTTCACTATAGAGTTCACTAGACTTCACTATAGAGTTCACTAGACTTCACTAGACTTCACTATAGAGTTCACTAGACTTCACTATAGAGTTCACTAGAGTTCACTATAGAGTTCACTAGAGTTCACTAGACTTCACTATAGAGTTCACTAGAGTTCACTGCGCAGCTCATGCCACTCTTTATCTAGCAGATGGATTCACAAGCTCTAGCTGTTTGCTCCAGTCTCCTGTCCTTTGATGAGCTTCAGTGATGGTATAGTAGACTAGATGCTTCAGCTTAAAGCAGTTTGAGCACGAAAGCTGCTTCTTTACTGACCTTGTTCACAATCTTCTGACCGCCATTATCAATCTCTACTTACTTTTTAACTCTTTGTGAAAGTTGTGAAACGCTGTTGTGGCGTTTTCTTTTGCTATTTGAGTAAATGAAACCACAAAAAATATATTTCACATTCACTGCTATAGAAGTTTACCCAACTATGACGACTTCCTCTTCTGGGAAACCCGGAGATGAACAGGGAATAGGATGCGTCACGTCACGTTATCTATTTGTATTCTGTATATGTCTGGTGCTCAAGCCTGGTGATGAAAGTTAATATATGCAAAATAAAATGATATATTTAAATAAGTATTTTAAATACAAATTACAGTCCCTCAAAGTATTTCATTACAAATTACATTTCATTTATTTTTGTTGAGGAAAATACAAATTACAAAATACGCAAAAGTAATTAAATACGTATTTTAAATACATGTAATTAAAATACTGCCCATCTCTGTGTGTGTGTAAGTGTGTGATAGTCAGGTGTGTGTGTGTGTGTGTGTGTGTGTGTGCAGCTCTGAGACCTTCAGACCCTCAACAACATGTGGAAAGAATTTATGACCTACTTTCATTTCCTCATATTATACTAAACACCACACACACACACTCACTCTCACTCACTCTCACACACACACACACACACACACACACACTGAACACTCACTCACTCACTCACACACACACACACACACTGAACACACACTCACTCACACACACACACACTGAACACACACTCACTCACACACACACACACACACACACTGAACACACACACACACACACACTGAACACGAACACACACTGAACACACACACACACTCTCTCTCTCACACACACACACGCACACACACTCTCTCTCTCTCTCTCTCTCTCTCTCTCTCTCACACACACACACAGTCTTGTTATTGTCAGGTAAAGCTGGCCTTAAACAGCACATTTGGACGGTGAGCTGTGATTGGTCACTTCAGGTGTCAGTCAGTCGGTCTCCTCTGTGTAAGTGGGCGGCTCATGTTAGAACACACTGGGTAACTTCAGTGCTAGTAGAGTTGAGCTGGTCATTAGCTGTGCTAATCAGAGAACTGACTGACAAAACATGATGAAACCTTAGATATCATTCACATTTATTTATTTAGTCTTATTGCAGAACATGTAATAGTGGCTGAATATCATCAGAAATCAACAGGCTAAAGAACACTCACACGAGGAGTGTTTGCCTGTGGTTTACCATAGAAGAACAACTAGCAGAACTAATATAAACTTCAGGCATTATTAAAGACAAGTAAACACTCAATGTTCAATAACTAAAAAAGAACAGATACAAAATTAGCAATCGCAACACATAGATGCAACTAATCCGTGTATCATTCGTTCAGTCGGTGTTTGATTTAATATTGAAAGTAGAAAAATGAGAAAACGGTTCCGTTTTCGTTTTTAATTTTTTTCCAAAAACCCCCCGAAAAACAAGAATTCAGCTTTAGTTTCCGTTTTCCATTCTGAGGAAGAATGAATAAACAGCTTATTGGACTTCTACACGTGTGCGGGAATGAAACGCCCCGTTCCTCTGAATTGTCAGCCGAAGATCAACAGTCCCGTCATCAGTTCCTCCTCAGCTCTGCACTGCAGAATAAGAGTCTGACACTTCATGCTTTACTTTAATTAAACAACATACAAATATTTGTTATTAAATTCATGTTGTCTTTATTAAAATGCATAATATCAGCATCATATGCACATCAGTTACAATCCAAGTCTTATAACTGGTAAAACCTGAAAGTCAAAGAAAGAAAACATCTGTAATTTATACGTTCTTTAGACCTCACAATCAAATCTCATCCCTATCCCACATCTGTAGTCATGACACTATAACGCAAACCGGAAATTGTAACGCGTGAGCACGCCATAGTTTGAGCACGCGATAGTTTGAGCACGCCATAGTTTGAGCACGCCATAGTTTGAGCCTGCCATAGTTTGAGCACGCCATAGTTTGAGCACACAATAGTTTGAGCCCGCCATAGTTTGAGCCCGCCATAGTTTGAGCCCGCCATAGTTTGAGCACACGATAGTTTGAGCACACGATAGTTTGAGCCCGCCATAGTTTGAGCCCGCCATAGTTTGAGCCTGCCATAGTTTGAGCCCGCCATAGTTTGAGCCCGCCATAGTTTGAGCCTGCCATAGTTTGAGCCTGCCATAGTTTGAGCATGCCATAGTTTGAGCACACGATAGTTTGAGCCCGCCATAGTTTGAGATAGTTTGAGCCCGCCATAGTTTGAGCACGCCATAGTTGGAGCACGCTATAGTTGGAGCACGCCATAGTTGGAGCACGCTATAGTTTGAGCACGCCATAGTTTGAGAGAGTTTGAGCACGCCATAGTTGGAGCACGCTATAGTTTGAGCACGCTATAGTTTGAGATAGTTTGAGCCCGCCATAGTTTGAGCCCGCCATAGTTGGAGCACGCTATAGTTTGATAACGCTATAGTTTGAGCCCGCCATAGTTTGAGCCCGCCATAGTTTGAGCCCGCTATAGTTTGAGCACGCTATAGTTTGAGCACGCTATAGTTTGAGCGCGCCATAGTTTGAGATAGTTTGAGCCCGCCATAGTTTGAGCCCGCCATAGTTTGAGCACGCCATAGTTTGAGCACGCCATAGTTTGAGCACGCCATAGTTTGAGCACGCCATAGTTTGAGATAGTTTGAGCACGCCATAGTTTGAGCACGCCATAGTTTGAGATAGTTTGAGCACGCCATAGTTTGAGCACGCCATAGTTTGAGCACGCCATAGTTTGATATAGTTTGAGCACGCCATAGTTTGAGATAGTTTGAGCACGCCATAGTTTGAGATAGTTTGAGCACGCCATAGTTTGAGCACGCCATAGTTTGAGATAGTTTGAGCACGCCATAGTTTGAGCACGCCATAGTTTGAGATAGTTTGAGCACGCCATAGTTTGAGATAATTTGAGCACGCGATAGTTTGATATAGTTTGAGCACGCCATAGTTTTAGCATGCCATAGTTTGAGCCCGCCATAGTTTGAGCACGCGATAGTTTGAGCCCGCCATAGTTTGAGCCCGCCATAGTTTGAGCCCGCCATAGTTTGAGCACGCGATAGTTTGAGCACGCGATAGTTTGAGCACGCGATAGTTTGAGAGAGTTTGAGCACGCCATAGTTTTAGCATGCCATAGTTTGAGCCCGCCATAGTTTGAGCATGCCATAGTTTGAGCATGCCATAGTTTGAGCCCGCCATAGTTTGAGCCCGCCATAGTTTGAGCATGCCATAGTTTTAGCATGCCATAGTTTGAGCCCGCCATAGTTTGAGCATGCCATAGTTTGAGCACGCGATAGTTTGAGCATGCGATAGTTTGAGAGAGTTTGAGCCCGCCATAGTTTGAGCCCGCCATAGTTTGAGCATGCGATAGTTTGAGCACGCCATAGTTTGAGCATGCCATAGTTTGAGCACGCGATAATTTGAGCCCGCCATAGTTTGAGCCCGCCATAGTTTGAGCATGCGATAGTTTGAGCACGCCATAGTTTGAGCTCGCCATAGTTTGAGCCCGCGATAGTTTGAGCCCGCCATAGTTGGAGCCCGCCATAGTTGGAGCCCGCCATAGTTGGAGCCCGCCATAGTTGGAGCACGCCATAGTTGGAGCACGCTATAGTTTGAGCCCGCCATAGTTTGAGATAGTTTGAGCACGCCATAGTTTGAGCACGCCATAGTTTGAGCTCGCCATAGTTTGAGCTCGCCATAGTTTGAGCACGCGATAGTTTGAGCCCGCCATAGTTTGAGCCCGCCATAGTTTGAGCCCGCCATAGTTGGAGCACGCTATAGTTTGAGCCCGCCATAGTTTGAGATAGTTTGAGCCCGCCATAGTTGGAGCACGCCATAGTTGGAGCACGCCATAGTTGGAGCACGCTATAGATTGAGCACGCCATAGTTTGAGAGAGTTTGAGCACGCCATAGTTGGAGCACGCTATAGTTTGAGCACGCTATAGTTTGAGATAGTTTGAGCCCGCCATAGTTTGAGCCCGCCATAGTTGGAGCACGCTATAGTTTGATAACGCTATAGTTTGAGCCCGCCATAGTTGGAGCCCGCCATAGTTGGAGCACGCTATAGTTTGAGCACGCTATAGTTTGAGCACGCTATAGTTTGAGCACGCTATAGTTTGAGCGCGCCATAGTTTGAGATAGTTTGAGCCCGCCATAGTTGGAGCACGCTATAGTTTGAACACGCCATAGTTTGAGATAGTTTGAGCACGCTATAGTTTGAGCCCGCTATAGTTTGAGATAGTTTGAGCCCGCCATAGTTTGAGCACGCTATAGTTTGATAACGCTATAGTTTGAGCCCGCCATAGTTGGAGCCCGCCATAGTTGGAGCACACTATAGTTTGAGCACGCTATAGTTTGAGCACGCTATAGTTTGAGCACGCTATAGTTTGAGCACGCTATAGTTTGAGCACGCTATAGTTTGAGCGCGCCATAGTTTGAGATAGTTTGAGCCCGCCATAGTTTGAGCCCGCCATAGTTGGAGCACGCTATAGTTTGAACACGCCATAGTTTGAGATAGTTTGAGCCCGCCATAGTTTGAGCACGCCATAGTTTGAGCACGCCATAGTTTGAGCACGCCATAGTTTGAGCACGCCATAGTTTGAGATAGTTTGAGCACGCCATAGTTTGATATAGTTTGAGCACGCCATAGTTTGATATAGTTTGAGCCCGCCATAGTTTGATATAGTTTGAACACGCCATAGTTTGAGATAGTTTGAGCCCGCCATAGTTTGATATAGTTTGAGCACGCCATAGTTTGATATAGTTTGAACACGCCATAGTTTGAGATAGTTTGAGCACGCCATAGTTTGAGCACGCCATAGTTTGAGCACGCCATAGTTTGAGCACGCCATAGTTTGAGCACGCCATAGTTTGAGATAGTTTGAGCACACGATAGTTTGATATAGTTTGAGCACGCCATAGTTTGAGCACGCGATAGTTTGATATAGTTTGAGCACGCCATAGTTTGAGCACGCCATAGTTTGAGATAGTTTGAGCACACGATAGTTTGATATAGTTTGAGCACGCCATAGTTTGAGCACGCGATAGTTTGATATAGTTTGAGCACGCCATAGTTTGAGATAGTTTGAGCACACGATAGTTTGATATAGTTTGAGCACGCCATAATTTGAGCACGCCATAGTTTGAGATAGTTTGAGCACGCCATAGTTTGAGATAGTTTGAGCACACGATAGTTTGAGCACGCCATAGTTTGAGCATGCGATAGTTTGATATAGTTTGAGCACGCCATAGTTTGAGCACGCCATAGTTTGAGATCGTTTGAGCACACGATAGTTTGATATAGTTTGAGCACGCCATAGTTTGATATAGTTTGAGCACGCCATAGTTTGAGCACGCCATAGTTTGAGATAGTTTGAGCACGCCATAGTTTGAGCACGCGATAGTTCGATATAGTTTGAGCACGCCATAGTTTGAGATAGTTTGAGCACGCCATAGTTTGAGCATGCCATAGTTTGAGATAGTTTGCTGATGTGTGTGTGCAGGTCTGATCTGTGTGTGTGTGTGCAGGTCTGATGTTCTGGTGTGTGTGTGTGTGTGTGTGTGTGTGTGTGTGTGTGTGTGTGCAGGTCTGATGATCTGATGTGTGTGTGTGTGTGTGTGTGTGTGTGTGTGTGCAGGTCTGATGATCTGATGTGTGTGTGTGTGTGTGTGTGTGTGTGTGTGTAGGTCTGATGTTCTGATGTGTGTGTGTGTGTGTGTGTGTGTGCAGGTCTGATGTTCTGATGTGTGTGTGTGTGCAGGTCTGATGTTCTGATGTGTGTGTGTGTGCAGGTCTGATGTTCTGATGTGTGTGTGTGCAGGTCTGATGATCTGATGTGTGTGTGTGTGTGTGTGCAGGTCTGATGATCTGATGTGTGTGTGTGTGTGTGTGTGTGTGTGTGCAGGTCTGATGATCTGATGTGTGTGTGTGTGTGTGTGTGTGTGTGTGTGTGTGTGTGTGTGTGTGTGTGTGTGTGTGCAGGTCTGATGTTCTGATGTGTGTGTGTGCAGGTCTGATGATCTGATGTGTGTGTGTGTGTGTGTGTGTGTGTGTGCAGGTCTGATGATCTGATGTGTGTGTGTGTGTGTGTGTGCAGGTCTGATGTTCTGATGTGTGTGTGTGCAGGTCTGATGTTCTGATGTGTGTGTGTGTGCAGGTCTGATGTTCTGATGTGTGTGTGTGCAGGTCTGATGATCTGATGTGTGTGTGTGTGTGTGTGTGTGTGTGTGTGTGTGTGTGTGCAGGTCTGATGTTCTGATGTGTGTGTGTGCAGGTCTGATGTTCTGATGTGTGTGTGTGTGCAGGTCTGATGTTCTGATGTTCTGATGTGTGTGTGTGTGCAGGTCTGATGTTCTGATGTGTGTGTGTGCAGGTCTGTTCCTGATGGTGGGTCTGCTGCTCTACCCCGCGGGCTGGGGTTCTGCTAAGGTCCAGCTGTACTGCGGGCCGGACGCGTCTCCCTATCAGCTGGGCTTGTGTTCTGTGGGCTGGGCGTTCTACACGGCGCTGGGCGGCACCGGCCTCAGCTTCCTGTGTGCCGTGTTCTCCGCGCAGGCCGAGGTCGCCACGTCCAGTGACAAGGTGCAGGAGGAGATCGAGGAGGGCAAGAGCCTGATCTGCCTGCTGTAGGACCCTTCCCAGAAGCCCCTGTGACACGCCCCCTTCTCAGAGGCCCCTGTGACATGCCCCCTACCCAGAAGCCCCTTCTCCACTGCCTGCTGTGACACGCCCCCCATTCCCAGAAGCCCCTGCAGCGTGTGACACACCTTCCCAGAAGCCCCGGCGGCCTGTGAGACGCCTTCCCAGAAGCCCCTGCTCCACTGTCTGTGTGTGTCCCGCATTAGATGATCTGATGTGTGTTCGTCTGGTGTACATATGCCTGTATATAATGTAAATATCATTCTGAAGGATTGTGGGAAACCACTGCGCTCGATCTCGCTTCTCCAGTGCCAAACCCACACACACCTGAGATCGACCCGCTCCACAGAACTGTGTTCTGACCGCTGTCTGTGTGTGTGTGTGTGTGTGTGTGTGTGTGTGTGTGTATGTCTCTGTGTGTGTCTGTCCGTGTGTGTGTGTGTGTGTCTGTCTGTCTATCTGTCTCTGTGTGTGTGTGTTCACCTTCATCTCTGCCAAATAAAGAAGCCATAACTAAAACACGAGCTTCTGTCTGTTTTTCTCTTGAACTTCCTGCAAAACACTTTGGAGGTCAGTGACCCCTGCAGAACTGGGGTGGGTGTGAGTGTGTGTGTGTGTATATGTGTATCTGTGTGAGGAGCAGTTTGAGTTTTAGACCATCGGAATGAAGACGGAGAATAAAGTGAGGACATTTTGAGCTCTAAAGTGCTGTTTGACACACATAACAGTCACACTCTCTCACACACACACACACACACACACACAGACTCACTGAACACACACACTCACACAGACTCACTGAACACGAACACACACACACACTCTCTCACTGAACACACACACAGACTCACTGAACACGAACACACACACACTCTCACTGAACACACACTCACACAGACTCACTGAACACGAACACACACACACACACACTCTCTCACTGAACACACACACACACTCTCACTGAACACACACGGGCCAAATCCTGACTCACATCCTGTGTCATTCAAAAAAGAAAGAAACGAGCGCCTGAAAATCGTCCTGATTGTTTCCAGATTTTCTTCAGTCGTTTGTGAAACTGAAGTGTGTGTCGGTCGTGTATCACACACTCTTCCTCTTATTAACCCATAATCACTCCAGCACAAGGTGACCTCTGACCCGGCGTGTGTTACTGACGCAAGACATCCACCGTTACACACACGACAAGAGAGTCCAGACAAACTGCAGAAGCTCTCTCTCTCTCTCTCTCTGTGTGTGTGTGTGTGTGGGTGACCAGCAGGCTTCCATTGCAATTAGCCAACAAGTAAATACACGAGTATGGTCTAGATTAAAGATACACACACACACACACACACACACACACACACACTCAGCCAGTGTGGTGAAACATCTGGAGAAAGACTGTGTGTGTGTTTCTATATTCTGGCAGAGCAGCAAATGACCTACAAACCATAGCAGAGAGAATATATATATATCTTCTTCTTTGGCTTATTTGTGCAGCATGAGATGAGCTGCTCGTTCCAGTGACGTAATCACAGTGACATCATCACGTGACTGCTGTTCATGATTACCGTGAACACACACACACGTGATCACAGCGACCCCTGCTGTTGTTTTGTGTTCATCTGCAATTTTGTTTTATTTTACAAAATAAAAGTCTTGGAACTGTAATTATAGCTGCATTTTGGCGTTACTGACACATTCATAGACGTATTTGTTCAAACGCGCATTCATTACTTTCACCATTTCAACAAGATCTATTACATTTAATTCCACATGTATTTCTATGACGCTTTATACAGTACAGATCGTCTCAGAGCAGCTTCACAGAGATAAACAGAAACATTTAACGATGAGTTAAATCTGAGTATGTATAAATCTCTCCTCTCTTCCTTCTCTGTGGATGTTCATGCTGCAAAATCTTCATACTTCCACAACAAGATCAACAGCTCCTCCAACACACGATCACTCTTCAAGACATGCATCTCTCTCCTCTGTCTTCCTCTTCCTCCACCCGCCTTTAACGGCTGATGAGTTTGCTAACGTCTTCACCAACAAAACCACATCTATCAGCAGTCAGTTCTCAGCTCCACACACACAGGAACCCAGACCGACCTCTCCCACAGCCAATAACCCTCTCTCCTCCTTCTCTCCGCTAACCGATGAAGAAGTATCTACACTTCTCCTCTCCAGTCATCCTACCTCCTGTCCTCTAGACCCTATCCCCTCACACCTTCTACAAGCCATCTCTCCCACACTTCTACCAGCACTCACACACATCATCAACTCATCCCTCCATACTGGCACTTTCCCTACAGCATTCCAGCAGGCTCGGGTAACTCCACTGCTTACAAACCAACACTAAACACATCACTTGTAGAGAATTACAGACCTGTCTCTCCCCTACCATTCATTGTGAAAACACTTGAACAGAAGTAACATTCTTCTTGTCTCTGAACAACCAGCTGGACGTCAACCAATCCGGCTTCAAGAAAGGGCATTCGACTGAGACTGCATTACTGTCGGTCACAGAAGCCCTACGGATAGCAAAAGCTGCTTCCAAATCCTCAGTTCTCGTTCTCCTGGATCTGTGGCCTTCGACACTGTGAATCATCAGATCATTCTGTCCACCCTCTCATCACTGGGCATCACAGGAACTTCCCTCCACTGGTTTGAGTCCTATCTCACAGGTAGGTCCTTCAGGGTCGCATGGAGAGGCGAGGTATCCAGAGCACATCCACAGGGGTTCCTCAGGGTTCAGTGCTGGGACCCCTCCTCTTCTCCATCTACACGACATCATTGGGACACATCATACAGGCACATGGTTTCTCCTACCACTGCTATGCTGATGAAACACAGCTCTTCCTCTCATTTCAACCAGATGATCCCACAGTAGCTGCACGGATCTCAAGCTGTCTGGCGGACATCTCCACATGGATGAAGGAACATCACCTGCAGCTCAACCTGGCAAAGACTGAGCTTCTCGTCCTCCCTGCCAATCCATCTCTACAACACGACTTCACTATCCAG
>CM038632.1:40642850-40645350 GCA_021554675.1 Leuciscus idus | reverse complement strand
TTACTGAGGATGAAGAGCGCTGGCGAGGAAGATGAGCAACACAAACACAAGTCACGACAGGAACTGATCGAGGAACTCATCATCAAATCCAAACAGGAAAAGGTCAGTGTTTCTTCAAATAATACAACGTTACTTTATCATGATTAAACTTTATCCTGTCTACACCATTGGATGGTAATGTAAACAATAACTATGATGATAACTATGATCGCTGTAACAATACGACAGCGTTTGTCGTAGTTAATGATAATTGCAATAACAAGTAATGATAATTGTAGTGGGAGCTGTAATAACTGTAACACTGACTGTAATGATAACTGCAAAAATAGCTGTAACCATATCTGTAACAATAAACAATAACTATAACGATAGCTCTAACAATAATTAGATCTGTAACAACTATAACGATATCTGTAACAATAATTATATCTGTAACAACTATACCGATATCTGTAACAACTATACCGATATCTGTAACAATAACTATAACGATATCTGTAACAATAATTATATCTGTAACAACTATAACGATATCTGTAACAATAATTATATCTGTAACAACTATACCGATAGCTGTAACAATAATTAGATCTGTAATAACTATACCGATATCTGTAACAATAACTATAATGATAACTGTAACAATAATTAGATCTGTAACAACTATAACGATATCTGTAACAATAACTATAATGATAACTGTAACAATAATTAGATCTGTAACAATAATTATAACGATAGCTGGTTCTGTCGTAAGCGCGCTCAGTTTTGTCATCTGCTGATGTCAATGCTCAAGCTCTAATGAAGGCAGGGTGGATTCTGATTGGCTGTCATGTGGATTCTGATTGGCTGTCATGTGGACTTCGCTATTAGAGCGAGAGCGATTAATAAACGGTTATGGTTGTAGCTGTGAAGGGTGTAACGGCGATGCTCTTCCTGTCCTCAGCGCGAGCGTCAGACTCAGAAGGAGGAGGCGCAGGTGCTCACGGAGAAGCTGGACCAGGAGTGGAGATCCATCCAGAACCTTCTGGCCCACAAAACCCCTAAAGCTGAGAGGAAGGAGGAGGCGGACAAACCCAGGGTAGCAGAGCGACACGTGTGTGTGTGTGTGTGTGTGTGTGTGTGTGACAGTGATGATGTCTGTGTGTGTGTGTGTGTGTGCTGCTTTTCCTCTCTCTCTCTCGTGTGTGTGTGTGTGTGCTGCTCTTCCTCTCTCTCTCTCTCTCTCTCTCTCTCTCTCCTCTCTCTCTCTCTCGTGTGTGTGTGTGCTGCTCTTCCTCACTCTCTCTCTCTCTCTCTCTCTCTCTCTCTCTCTCTCTCGTGTGTGTGTGTGCTGCTCTTCCTCACTCTCTCTCTCTCTCTCTCTCTCTCTCTCTCTCTCTCTCTCTCTCTCTCTCTCTCTCTCTCTCGTGTGTGTGTGTGCTGCTCTTCCTCACTCTCTCTCTCTCTCTCTCTCTCTCTCGTGTGTGTGTGTGTGCTGCTCTTCCTCACTCTCTCTCTCTCTCTCTCTCTCGTGTGTGTGTGTGCTGCTCTTCCTCACTCTCTCTCTCTCTCTCTCTCTCTCTCGTGTGTGTGTGTGCTGCTCTTCCTCACTCTCTCTCTCTCTCTCTCTCTCTCTCGTGTGTGTGTGCTGCTCTTCCTCTCTCTCTCTCTCTCTCTCTCTCTCTCTCTCTCTCTCTCTCTCTCTCTCTCTCTCGTGTGTGTGTGTGCTGCTCTTCCTCACTCTCTCTCTCTCTCTCTCTCTCTCTCTCTCTCGTGTGTGTGTGCTGCTCTTCCTCTCTCTCTCTCTCTCTCTCTCTCTCTCTCTCTCTCTCTCTCTCTCTCTCTCTCTCTCTCTCGTGTGTGTGTGTGCTGCTCTTCCTCACTCTCTCTCTCTCTCTCTCTCTCTCTCTCTCTCTCTCTCGTGTGTGTGTGCTGCTCTTCCTCACTCTCTCTCTCTCTCTCTCTCTCTCTCGTGTGTGTGTGCTGCTCTTCCTCACTCTCTCTCTCTCTCTCTCTCTCGTGTGTGTGTGCTGCTCTTCCTCACTCTCTCTCTCTCTCTCTCTCTCAGATGGAGGAGTATGACGTGATGGTGCGAGAGCTGGGCTTTGAGATGAAGGCTCAGCCGTCAGAGAAGCTGAAGAGCTCAGAGGAACTCGCTCGAGAGGAGAGACTCCGCTTGCAGACGCTGGAGGTTCTGGACTTTATTCTAGAGCAAACGTTCTTTTACTGTAATCTCTGATTATAAATGAAGGAGACTTGACCTGAACACCTGCTGCTCGACACCTGAGGATGAGGATGATTTAATGTGTGTTTGTGCTTCAGGCCGACAGACTGAAGAGGATGATGGGAGACGCCGAGGGCGAATCTGCACAGACACACACACACTTCTCTGCTGATGATATTAATGATGGATTCATACTGGATGGTGACGAGCGGAAAACACTCGCTTACAAGGTCAGAAAAACACACACACACACACACACACACACATATAGGAACTAGGACTCATATTCAATAT
>CM038632.1:40617850-40637850 GCA_021554675.1 Leuciscus idus | reverse complement strand
ATTTAAAATGATTTAAAACAATAAAAGATACTTTAAATCTGAAATTAAAACCGCCAGTAGGTGGCAGCAAACCACTGTTAATGAGCGAATCATTGAGATTCAACGATTCGTTCCAACGGCTGATTGGCTCAAACGGCTGATTGGCTCAAACGGCTGATTGGCTCAAACGGCTGATTCGCTCCAAGCGGCTGATTCGCTCAAACGGCTGATTCGCTCCAACGGCTGATTCGCTCAAACGGCTGATTGGCTCAAACGGCTGATTGGCTCAAACGGCTGATTGGCTCAAACGGCTGATTCGCTCAAACGGCTGATTCGCTCCAACGGCTGATTCGCTCAAACGGCTGATTCGCTCAAACGGCTGATTGGCTCAAACGGCTGATTGGCTCAAACGGCTGATTCGCTCAAACGGCTGATTCGCTCAGTAAGGAAACACCGCCGTGTGTGGCTTTGTTTTGAACTATTTTCGTTGGCGAAATACTGCAAAAACAGGCAATATGGTGTCTAAAATGTAAGTCACTTAATATTCACTTCTTGTTTATTAAACTCGTATAAAATCAATATCACATTTGTTATGCTGATATTTGGAGAAAAACTGCACTCTTGTGATATTAATTACTAAATGATATAAATAACGCAGTAAAAGTGTGCACTCTACATTCGCACCCGCACTAGTCTAGTCTACAAGACTACATTACGTAGAGTATGCGTACACTCTCTGTGTGTGTGTGTGTGTGTATATGTGTATATGTGTGTGAGGGATAGGCTGTACTCGATAATGTCAAATAGCACATCGTTTAAACAATTACGATATTATTGCAGACGGTATATATCACACACCCCTAGTGAGAGTGTGTGAGTTAGTGTGTGTGTGAAAGAGAGTGTGTGTGTGTTTCGGTTCACATGAGCAGCAGAAATACTCTCACTGCTGTGTAAACTGGTGTGTCACGTCTGGCTGTGATGGAAAATATTCGACAGACTCGAGTGTACAGTCAGATATTCCTTCATGTGTTCAAACATAATGAGCTGCTCGTGTGGAAACAGGAAGAGGATTCTGGGTGTTTCCTCTCTGCTCTCGTTGTGTGTGTGTGTGAGTGTGTGAGGAATCTGGGTGTTTCCTCTCAGCTCTCGTCCAGTACAGCATCACAAGCTACAGTATTTCAGGACTCCAGTGCATCTGTCCATCGTAAAAGTGCATCTATTCATCATAAAAGTGCATCTATCCATCATAAAAGTGCATCTGTCCATCATAAAAGTGCATCTATTCATCATAAAAGTGCATCTGTCCATCATAAAAGTGCATCTATCCATCATAAAAGTGCATCTGTCCATCATAAAAGTTCATCTGTCCATCATAAAAGTTCATCCGTCCATCATAAAAGTGCATCTATCCATCATAAAAGTGCATCTGTCCATCATAAAAGTGCATCTGTCCATCATAAAAGTGCATCTGTCCATCATAAAAGTGCATCTATCCATCATAAAAGTGCATCTATCCATCATAAAAGTGCATCTGTCCATCATAAAAGTTCATCTGTCCATCATAAAAGTGCATCTGTCCATCATAAAAGTGCATCTATCCATCATAAAAGTGCATCTGTCCATCATAAAAGTGCATCTGTCATCATAAAAGTTCATCTGTCCATCATAAAAGTGCATCTGTCCATCATAAAAGTGCATCTATCCATCATAAAAGTGCATCTGTCCATCATAAAAGTTCATCTGTCCATCATAAAAGTGCATCTGTCCATCATAAAAGTGCATCTATCCATCATAAAAGTGCATCTGTCCATCATAAAAGTTCATCCGTCCATCATAAAAGTGCATCTGTCCATCATAAAAGTGCATCTGTCCATCATAAAAGTGCATCTGTCCATCATAAAAGTGCATCTGTCCATCATAAAAGTGCATCTATCCATCATAAAAGTGCATCTGTCCATCATAAAAGTGCATCTTTCCATCATAAATGTGCATCTGTCCATCATAAATGTGCATCTGTCCATCATAAAAGTGCATCTGTCCATCATAAAAGTGCGTCTGTCCATCATAAAAGTGCGTCTGTCCATCATAAAAGTGCGTCTGTCCATCATAAAAGTGCGTCTGTCCATCATAAAAGTGCATCTATTCATCATAAAAGTGCATCTGTCCATCATAAAAGTGCATCTATCCATCATAAAAGTGCATCTGTCCATCATAAAAGTGCATCTGTCCATCATAAAAGTGCATCTGTCCATCATAAAAGTGCATCTGTCCAAGTACACAAGCGCGGTTGCCCAGTCCTGTTTGTTTGAACCGTGAGTTATCTATTGCTGTCATTGTGTTGTGCGTCAAGTTCAAGTGTTTCTCTTTTGCCGTAAATCGATGTTACGTGTCACCTGACCATGTTTGTTGTGCTACTGTTCATGTTGTGGTTCTGACTGTGGTGTGTGTGTGTGTGTGTGTGTGTGTGTGTGTGTGTGTGCAGGTTATGCGGTGTTGAGTCCGTTCAGACAGCAGGGGAAGAACTGCGATCTGTTGGTTCTGACGGATCCAAGCGCGTCTCAGAGCTGGAACAGGAAACCAGTGTCACTGCATTCAGCTGTCAGATGTCCAGCAGAGAGAGAGCACTGCAGGTACACACACACACACACACACTCAAACACACACACTCAAACTCTAATACACACTCACTCACACACTCTCTCACACACACATAGGCCCTGTCCCAAATGGCACACACATATGCACTTTCGGTCTTGTTTACAATGGCTGTCGCGTGCGCATGTCCGTTAAGTCCGTGAGACCGTAGGGTGTCTCATTTGTCATTTTAGTCCTCAGAAGGGTGCTCGCGAGCGCCCCCTTTACAGTCACTATGCACCTTCGATGCGCACTTTTGCTGAGTTGATGCGGACTCCGCAACAGACTTCTTCCCGACAGTCAAAGCGGCATTATGTCACAAAAGTGCGGACTCGTAAGAAGACCACGAGTGCTTAGGGTGCCATTTGGGACAGGGCCTCACACTCACTCACTCACTCACTCACTCACTCACTCACACCACTCACTCAGTCAGTCACTCAGTCACTCACTCACTCTCACTCACTCACTCACACTCTCACTCTCACTCACTCACACTCACTCACACACTCTCTCTCTCTCTCACTCACTCACTCACTCACTCACTCACTCACTCACTCACTCACTCACTCACTCACACTCACTCAGTCAGTCTCTCACTCACTCACTCACTCTCACTCACTCACTCTCACACACACACATACACACACACATACACACACACACACTAACAAACACTCACACTAACAAACACTCTCACACACACACACACACACACACACACACTCACACTAACAAACACTCACTCACTCACTCACACACACACACGCAATTTTGTGTTGGTTTTGATGTTTGTTTTGGATCGTTGTCCTGATGGAAGATCGACCACGGCCCATTATAAGAGTTCCAGCACAGGCCGTCAGGATTCAGTTTTTTAATTAATAAATAATTCTGACCATGACTATATATATATTTATACATTCAGTATATTTAAAACTATTGTGATGTTCAGTGCTTCACAGCAGTGGGTGCAGCTCTTGCTTATTCAGACTCTCTGATTGGTGAGATGTTCTGTAGAGTCATGGGTAATGTAGTGATGATGTGTGTTTCAGGCTGTCTCTCGTCGACTCGTGTCTGGATCTGGTGAAGCGATGCACGTCTCTCTATAAGGACCTGCCGTCATACTCTCACATCTTCCAGCCAATCAGAACGCTCCTTCTGAACCATCTTCCTGTGGCGCTCTACCCTTCCTGCACACAGGTTTGTGCTCGCTCATGACATCACACGGGCTTTCGCACCGGAGGAACCGTGTCATCGTTCCTACAACTATTGGCGGACGTTCCCGGATGTCGGCGTGTTCGCACCGCAGGAACTGGGAGCGGCTTTAGCTCTAGGAACTCTTCTGGAGGAACTACTTTACTCCTCCTTCTGTCGCTCTAACCCAGCGCTAGAGGAACTACTTTACTCCTCCTTCAGTCGCTCTAACCCAGCGCTAGAGGAACTACTTTACTCCTCCTTCAGTCGCTCTAACCCAGCGCTAGAGGAACTACTTTACTCCTCCTTCAGTCGCTCTAAGCCAGCGCTAGAGGAACTACTTTACTCCTCCTTCAGTCGCTCTAACCCAGCGCTAGAGGAACTACTTTACTCCTCCTTCAGTCGCTCTAACCCAGCGCTAGAGGAACTACTTTACTCCTCCTTCAGTCGCTCTAACCCAGCGCTAGAGGAACTACTTTACTCCTCCTTCAGTCGCTCTAAACCAGCGCTAGAGGAACTACTTTACTCCTCCTTCAGTCGCTCTAACCCAGCGCTAGAGGAACTACTTTACTCCTCCTTCAGTCGCTTTAACCCAGCGCTAGAGGAACTACTTTACTCCTCCTTCAGTCGCTCTAACCCAGTGCTAGAGGAACTACTTTACTCCTCCTTCAGTCGCTCTAACCCAGCGCTAGAGGAACTACTTTACTCCTCCTTCAGTCGCTCTAACCCAGCGCTAGAGGAACTACTTTACTCCTCCTTCAGTCGCTCTAACCCAGCGCTAGAGGAACTACTTTACTCCTCCTTCAGTCGCTCTAAGCCAGCGCTAGAGGAACTACTTTACTCCTCCTTCAGTCGCTCTAACCCAGCGCTAGAGGAACTACTTTACTCCTCCTTCAGTCGCTCTAACCCAGCGCTAGAGGAACTACTTTACTCCTCCTTCAGTCGCTCTAACCCAGCGCTAGAGGAACTACTTTACTCCTCCTTCAGTCGCTCTAAACCAGCGCTAGAGGAACTACTTTACTCCTCCTTCAGTCGCTCTAACCCAGCGCTAGAGGAACTACTTTACTCCTCCTTCAGTCGCTCTAACCCAGCGCTAGAGGAACTACTTTACTCCTCCTTCAGTCGCTCTAACCCAGCGCTAGAGGAACTACTTTACTCCTCCTTCAGTCGCTCTAACCCAGCGCTAGAGGAACTACTTTACTCCTCCTTCAGTCGCTCTAACCCAGCGCTAGAGGAACTACTTTACTCCTCCTTCAGTCGCTCTAAGCCAGCGCTAGGCAAGGCAAAGCACGCGTAACACCAGCACCCGCCATTATTAAAAGATAAACACAGATTATAGCCTATATATATTTACTCCAGAAACTAACTCTACGAACACGGAGAACAGGGATAGATGAGCCTCTTAATCTTTACACTGAGGAGAAAACACAACACAACTCTTGAGGAGACGAGAGAAACATGATCATGTGTTCCTGCTCATCAACACTGGACATCAACACACGCCATACGCTAATAACTCTTCATCACTGGCTACTTCTGTGTATGACAGTTCTATCTCATAATGAACAGGAGAATACGAGCGCTGTGTGTTCAGTCGTTCTCAGCGCCATCAAAATAAAAGTCCCAACAACAAGCGTGTGTCGCGTCACTTCAGAGTTCCTACTAGCGGTGCGAACGCTACCAGGAAAACGGTCGAGTCTCCTTCATTTATACACGCTTTACCCTTATAGACCGACCGCCTCACCGCAGCTTTACAGTGAGAACAGGAGATTACAGTAACAGAGTGTTTAGGCTTTACAGCAGATCTAGAATAAAGTTATTGTCCAGATAAAGTTAGTTTTGATTGATTCACTTCCGTTGTAAAGATCATTAGTTATTAGCTTAGCGGCCGCTAACACACACCGTTCTCACAGGAAACAGAAACTCAATGTGTTCTGGACGTTCATTCACACACAACAGTGTCTGGAGCTCGAGAACACACACTCTGAAACAGGATCCAAGGTGCAAGCGTTGATTAAAAAAAATAAAAATTATCATCTCCACTCAAACCTCAACAACGCGGAAACTAAAAACGAAACGTTCCAATGGGAAACATTAGCTCTCGGTCCTACAGCTACCCGGAGCGAAAGCCCCTCATGCTCACAACCAACAGCTCATTCTGATTCATTCTGGGTATATCTTTATATCTGCAGGATCTTCACAGAGAGATATTAGATGCCATTCCTGAAAAGCCTTCCCAGCATGCACCTCTGGTGTTCAAGAAGAAGAAACCCATCCCACTGAAACTCTTCACACCTAAAATTGTGGAAATGTGAGTCAAACAGGAAGTAGAAACTCGTTTCCCTCTGACAGATTCGCCTTGTTTGAATTTCCAGCACTAACCTTCGTTCCTTATGTAATGCTCCTGAATCATAATCATAATCATAATCATAATCACACACTGTTGGCTCGTGGGCCAGAGGAGAACTGAGTCACCGGGTTTCTCACGAGGGTTTCCTCCATTCTGTCACTGATGGAGTTTTGTCTTTTAATTTAATATGTTGACTTGACTCTTTCTCCTCCAGTCTGGATTACGGTAAGAAGCGAGGGAACACTAAAGAAGAGAAGGAGCGAGAGCGACTCAAGCACAAGCACAAGCGTGAGTTTAAGGGAGCGCTGAGGGAGATCCGGAAGGACACACGATTCCTGGCCCGGGAGAAGCTCAATGACATCATGAGCAGGTGAGCGGCATGTGATGTGTCATGTGATGTGTCGTGATGTGTCATGTGATGTCATGTGACTGTAGGGCTGCACGATTATGACAAAAACCTTAATTGTCGATTAT
Organism: Leuciscus idus; assembly: GCA_021554675.1. Taxonomy (NCBI): domain Eukaryota; kingdom Metazoa; phylum Chordata; class Actinopteri; order Cypriniformes; family Leuciscidae; genus Leuciscus; species Leuciscus idus. The sequence continues at coordinate 40,631,222 of CM038632.1, read as the reverse complement.
TCCCATGGAATTGTAATTACGATGATCATAATTGACATTGACTGATGTTTTGAATGGCTTTATGCCGTTGTTTGCAGCGACTGCATGCCGTACTGTAATATCAAAATAAACAAGCTGAAAACTTTTATTGCTTTTCTACAGCATTAAAGCCTCAAATGTCAAATATTAAAAAGATAAAATATTTAAAAAAACCAAACCAAAGTAGAAATATGCATATTATTCTAAAACTAAAATTAAAACAATGGGGAAAACCCTTCAGATGCGCTGGAGAAAGAGAAACATCTTAAACACACAATAATGTAAGTGGACTTTTATTTTGGTGGCGTCCGTAATTGACGATTACAGATTCGATTAATTGTGCAGCCCTATGTGATTGTCATGTGGTGTGTCATGTGATGGACGTCTGTGTCACGTGATGTGTCGTGTGATGTGCCGTGTCATGTAATGTTGATTTGTCGTGTCATGTGATTGACGTCTGTCACGTGATGTCATGTGATTGACGTCTGTCACGTGATGTCATGTGATTGACGTCTGTGTCACGTGATGTCATGTGATGTGCCGTGTCATGTAATGTTGATGTCGTGATGTGTCATGTGATTGTCATGTGATTGACGTCTGTCACGTGAAGTGTCATGTGATGTTGATTTGTCGTGTCATGTGATTGACGTCTGTCACGTGAAGTGTCATGTGATGTTGATTTGTCGTGTCATGTGATTGACGTCTGTCACGTGATGTCATGTGATTGACGTCTGTGTCACATGATGTCATGTGATGTGCCGTGTCATGTAATGTTGATGTCGTGATGTGTCATGTGATTGACGTCTGTCACGTGATGTGTCATGTGATGTTGATGTGTCATGTGATTGTGACTGTACTCTATCGTGCCAGTCTCTGATGGTGTTGTTGTGTTTGTGCGTCAGGGATTCGGAGAGGAAGAGGAAGGTGAAGGAGCTCTTTGGCAGTCTGGCCAATCAGGAGGGAGAATGGAAGGCCCTCAAGAGGAATAAGAGGAAGTGATGCGTTTAACGCCATCCTTTCTGTCAGGAACTGCTGGAGTAAAACTGCACATTTACTCTCGTGAGGAGGTTTTGTATGTGACATTATGAGAAATAAAAGGAAACTGTGCAATGAGACTCTTTCTCTTTATGTGGGATGATCCAGTTTGTTTATTTTTGACCTTTAACTGGGAAAAGAGGCAATAAACCAGGAATCTGACAGTGACATATTTGAGTAATCATCATTCAAAAGCTTAAACACTCAAAATTCATCCTGTGAAAACGGCTACATTTTTGTGACAACTTCAAATTTGGAACAACTTGGCTAGATGTGTGGCTTTGATGATTTAATTTTAATTAAATTTTTTCTGGAAAAATTCCAAGTTGAACATTCCTAGTTGGAAGTTGGAGTTTCCTAGTCAGAAATTCGTAGTTGGAAGTTGGAGTTTCTTAGTTGAAAATTCCTAGTTGGTTTTTCTTAGTCAAAAATTGGACCTGATGGCCTTACAAGTTTTTTTAATTTATTTTACTACTGGGAAACTCAGAGATAATTTTGATCCTAGAGTTTCCGAGTTGGGCGTGCCATAACCTAATCCCGGCAGAGAGGAGAACGATTTCTGCTGTGCATTCTTGCCGTCTTCTGTCAGAAATGTTCTACTTCCCACTTCCTGAGTCATGTTTACGAGCTCGTTCTGTTCAATTGCTTTGTTATAACAAGAGCTTTGTTATCTTTACGGTCTCCCATTAGTAATTACGACTTGCTAGGGCGTTCATGTCCAAACTCCGACTAGGAAGCTCCAAGTACGAATTTCTGACTAGGAAACTCTTATTTACTCTAATTCCGATGGCATGTGAAGGCAGCGTTTCATGTTTATTGTGATTAGTGCTGCCTTCACATGCCATCGGAATTAGAGTAAATAAGAGTTTCCTAGTCAGAAATTCGTACTTGGAGCTTCCTAGTCGTATTCGCTAACGGGAAACTGATCATTTTGATGAAAAATAGCCTGTATTTGAGCAAAATTACAGAATTTGGAACAACTTGGCTAGATGTATGGCTTTGAGGATTTTAATTTTAATTACATTTTTTCTGGAAAAATTCCAAGTTGGAGTTTCCTAGTTGAAAATTCCTAGTTGGAAGTTGGAGTTTCCTAGTCAGAAATTCCTAGTTGGTTTTTCTTAGTCAAAAATTGGACCTGATGGCCTTACAAGTTTTTTATTTTTTTTATTTTACTACTGGGAAACTCGGAGATGTGGAAAAAGCAAGCTGGGGCGGAATAGAGCTGTGGATGATTATATTGTTGTCAAGTGATGCGTTTAACACCATCCTTTCTGTCAGGAACTGCTGGAGTACTCTGATAAACTGCACATTTACTCTCGTGAGGAGGTTTGATATGTGACATTATGAGAAATAAAAGGAAACTGTGCAGTGAGACTCTTTCTCTTTATGTGGGATAAACATATTTTTTAACTGTCAGAGTATTTATATTATTTTCCCTATGAAATATTTTAGTAATCATCATTCAAAAGCTTAAACACTCAAAATTCCTTTGATCACAGTTAACAGGTTAAGTGAGTGTGTTATTACGAGGCTAACTGCTATTGAACCGTAGCTACATATGCCATTTTAAATGTCAAGTCATATTTATTTCTATAACGCTTTAAACAGTAAAATGTTAATGTTGTAAAATCAATTAATTTTAGATTTTTTAACTCAAACTGATCAAGCCAAAGACTAGAAACAAATGAATGTAGAAACTCCAGTAATCAAGGGTCCAGTAATCAACAGAGACGAGTGTGCATTGAACTCAAGCTTTATTTAGTACCTGGTAACATTTTGGTTCTTTTACATGAGACAACGTTTTACATCTCGTGAGTCTCAGTTAACTCCGCTAGTTTAGTGGGACAGGTTTAGTCGGGTTTGAGTCTTCAGACGCTTCCGTCGGTCCTCAGGCAACAGCCGTGTGAGTCTCTACAGTGCGGGACACAGACGTGGTTCTCTCCTCCGTCACTGCTGGGAAAAACAAGATATCAGATTAACAGCAAGAATTTTCTAAGACCTATGCTGCCTACATGTAATATCACAACTATCATAAATACAAGTTTCCGAGTCGGAAATTTCTAGTTGAAGTTTCCTAGTCTGGGTTTTCTAGTCGAAAATTCCTAGTTGGAAATTCCTAGTCTTAAGTTTTCTGGTTGGAAATTCCTAGTTGGAGTTTTGTAGTCGGAAATTGGACATGAACACCCTCTTGTCGGAAAGAATAGGAATCATGGAGGACACAATGTTTATTCTTGTCTATTTCGTGGGTTAAATGTACTGAAGATATTTAATTTTGAATAAAATGTAGCGTCCCATTCGTTGACAACCATATAAACATTCACAGCTCTATCTAGATGATCAGCTTGCTGACAATTCTGGAATTTCGAAATAAACAATATGCTTTCAAATGGTTTTTCATATATATGTAATATGTATATACATAGAATGTGTATATGTAATAAATATGCACTACTTTATCAAGACAAGGCGATGTAGCTGTTGTGGAGAAACGAATGAAGAATCGTTCTCCCCTCCGCCATGTTTACAGTTTATGGAACGCTCAACTCGGAAAACCGAGTTCCATCAAAATTATCTCAGTTTCCCAGTAGTAATTACGACTTGAGATGCCATTCAGGTCCAATTTTTGACTAAAAATTTAAATAAAAAATAAATATTAAACTCCAACTGGGAATTTCCGACTGGGAAACTCCAACTTGAAATTTCCAAATAGGAAACTCCAACTATTTATTTCCGACTAGGAAACTCAGGCTAGGAAATTCGGACTAGGAAACCCATATTACGATTATTCTGATTGCACGTAAAGTTTGATTCAGCGTTTGTTCGGAACAATCGGAAAGTCTGTTTTGATGCCCAACTTTTCCTCTGTAACGGTTTACAAAGTCGGCAAGTGTATGATGCAGAGTGTTTAAAATCTGTTCATATTTCAAATGTTGCGTAGCATCTATCAGTTTATGTCTAAAAGCTGGAATACACGACTGTTAAAACCTGAACGGATTGCTAGGAGAAGCATGAAAAATCAAATCAATATGTTCAAAAATCTGTGCAAAATATCAAACTGCTTTTTTCAGTAAAATATCGAAACATTCTTAAATCGAGATGCATTTACTCGAGAAGTCTTGTTTTCTGAAAAAATGATCAAAATTGATTAAAATGAAGTCAGTTTTTGCTATAAAAAAAAAAAGTAAGAACAAATATCTGCCAAAGGGGTCAGAAAAATAATCCTGTTTTCCCTTTGAATTAAGATTAAATTTCTGACCCATTGGCAGATATTTGTTCTTGTTTTAAACATAAACTCAAAAATTCTGATAAATGTATCAAAATGAGGTGAGTAATTTTGCTGCTTCTCCAGTAGATGTATCTTGATTTAAGAATGTTTAGATATTTGTGATGGAAAACGAGACAGAATCACTGAGTAAGAACATATTTTTCCCTATTAACATTTGATCTCCTTCAACCGAATGAAAGTCTGTGTCCACCAAACACTATTTCCTGTGAAATCTGTCAACTCGAGTCTGCAAACTAACTGTAAATTGGTGCAAAAATCATTGAGTGTATTCCAGCCCTAATAAGCTAAGAGAGAATCCTAAAGCACTAGTATATTTTGGCGAACTCACCCGCGACCGCGGACAGACCTTCGACGACGGAGATCCCGAGCCGTTTCTCCTCTCCTTCCAGAAGCTTCCTATAGGTGGCGATCTCGGCGTCCAGCTTCAGCTTGATGTGAAGCAGCTCCTGATAGTCGGCCATGTATTTCCCCATCTCCACCTTGGTCTCGCAGAGCTGGTTCTCCAGCTGAGCGATGATGTCCTCCAGACCGGACGTCTTGTCGAGGTGCGCGGCCTCCATGTCCTCGAGCTGCTGCTCCAGAGCCGCGTTACGGGCCCTCAGGCCGTCGATCTGGTTCTGCAGGTCCGAAACCTGGTTGTGGAAGCTGGTAATCTCGTCCTTCATGGTCTTCATGTGGCCCTCGTGTTTGCTGGCCTGCACTTTCAGAGTGTCGAACTTGCCCTTGTACCACTTCTCGGCCTCTTGGACGTTGCGAGCGGCGACGGCCTCGATCTCGGCGCGCATGTTTCGCAGGTACGCCGCTAGATCGGGTCTGTCGGAGTCCAGCTCCACCGTCACCTTGGACTCCTCGATCTGCTTGAGGAGGTCCGCGACCTCCTCGTCGTGGAGCTTCTTCAGGAACTCGATCTCGGCCACCAGTTGCTCGATGCGCTTCTCCAGGTCGGCCTTCTGTAGCGTGGCGTTGTCCACGTCTTGACGGAACTCGCGGAGAATCATTTCGGCCTCCTCTGTCGAGTCAAATCATCAAGGTCATCATTGAGGTCATATACACGTGGTATTATATTAATAAACAGAGGTGGACAGTAACGAAGTACATTTACTTGAGTACTTAAGTACACTTTTTGAGTATCTGTACTTGAGTATTATTTTCTACTTGAGTAATCTATTTACAAAAGATTCTATTTCTGATAAATGCTGTTCGTTTGAACTTTCTATTCATCAAAGAATCCTGAAAAAAACAATTACAAAACTGTTTTCAACACTGATAATAATCATAAATGTTTCTGGAGCATCAAATCCTCATATTAGAGTGATTTGTGAAGGATCATGTGACACTGAAGACTGGAGTAATGATGCTGAACATTCAGCTTTGATCACAGGAATAAATTACACTTTACTAGATATTCACATAGAAAACAGATGATTTACACTGGAATAATATTTCCCAATATTACCTTGGTGAGCAGAAGAGACTTCTTTTAAAAACATTCAAAATATTACCGATCCAAAACTTGGAAACATTTAAATATGGAATTTTAGTGATGAAAGATGAGTTTTAAGGGATAAAATGATTGACTACAGGGTTATTTTTAAGAACATGATTCTGTGCATCTCCATCCTCATGATGGCCAGTTCTTAATAAGCCATGAAGAAAAAACATTGAAATATGTAATTTTAGTGATCAAAGATGAGTTTTAAGGGATAGAACGATTGACTACACGCAGACTTTAACTAAGAACATCTCCAATCCTCACCTTTGATGGCCAGCTCCTCCTCGAGCTTCATCCTCCAGACCTCCACCTCCTCCTCGATGTAGCCTCTCTCTATATCAGCCGAGCCCTTCTCAGCGGTCAGGGCTTCGATCAGATCCCTCATCTCCTTAAACTTCAGCTCGTACTCATCCCCGAGGCCGGTGGGTCCCGCTTTAAAGCGTCCCTGAAGCGACTCCAGCTCGGCTCTCAGCGAAGCGTTCCTCGTCTCCAGCGCCTGGACCTTCTCGATGTACCCGGCGAAGCGCACGTTCAGCTCCTGCATCTCCTCCTTCTCGTTGGTTTGGTGCTGATGGATCTCGGTGGCGACTTCCACAGCCTGACCCGGGAACCCGGCTCGCCCTCGGCTGAAGGACGAGCCTCGGCATCGGGACGGAGACGGGCTCTGGACCCTCATCCGGCTGGAGCCGCTGACGCTCAGGCTCTTCTGCGAATACGACGTTCCTCTCATGTCTTTATCTTCGGGCTTCTGCTCTCGGAGGTTCTCCTGGTGTGGGACTCTCGGGTTGTGTTTATAAGGACCTGCTAAGAATCTTGCACTGGCGCTTGAAAGTCTTGCAGGGTTTTGACACGTTTTAAATGCGGATCATGAGCGAGTTCGAAGGCTTGAGTTTCTCATTAGCTCACGTACGATTGTTATTTTGAGGCCGAGCGGCTCTCGCACTCCAGTGCCACATAACCAGTGTGTGTGTGAGCATCACTATTGCTTCTCTCTGTCATGTCAGCCCAGCGCGGCTCATTGTTTCCATATAACCTCATACGGATGAATTAATGCGCTTTACAAATAAACTCGAGCCCTTTAGTTCTATTTTCTGTCTTGAGATCAATTATTGATTTATTGATTCTTCAATCAATATTTTCATCTTGATTGAAGAATGTTTAGATATTTGTACTGGAAAACAAGATACATTTACTGGAGAAGAAGCAAAACGACTGAAGATATTACGCCTTGTTTAATGAAAACACAAACAAGAACACACATTTTTCAGTGGAGTCAGAAACATAATCTTGAATCCCTTTGAATTAAGTTTATTTGTCTGACTCCATCGGCAGATATGTGCTCTTGTTTTAAGCATAAACTCACTTCATTTTGATCAAATTTTCATAAAAGAAAGACTTCAGTCATTTTACTTCTTCTCCAGTAAATATATCTTGATTTAAGAACATTTAGATATTTGTGCTGGATGATATTAATAGTGAAGATATTACGCTTTGTTTAATGAAAAAAATATTAAAATGAATTGAGTTTGTGCTTAAAACAAATATCAGCCGATGGAGTCAGAAACATAATCTTGTTTTCCCTTTGAATGAAGTTTTCTGACTCCACTTGCAGGTATTTGTTCTTGTTTTAAGCACAAACTCACTTGATTTTGATAAAAATGTTATTAAACAATTAAAGACTGCTTCTTCTTCAGTAAATGTGTCTTGATTTAAGAATGTTTAGATGTTTGTGCTGGAGAACGAGACAGAAACACTGAGGAAGAACATGATTTCTTGCACCACATCTCAAAATGTTATATTTAGAAGTGCTCCAGATTATCTTGATTTAGATCAAATGTACTAATTTAGTTTTTTAAGATGCTCAATTGTATTTGTTTTATAGTTAAATTTCACTTTCTCGATTTGAGAATTGCATGTACACTATAAAATATGTTTTTTTGAAGTTGTGAATAGATTATTGGATAGTATGTTTTTCTACCTCAAAATTCAACATGCCATTTCTATGTAATTATTTGTGAAATATACTAGTGATTTCTGAGTAAATTCTACACTAAATTTTTTCAGCTGCAGATTTAAGCTGGTTTGAGTTGATATGTGACGTGTGTGTGTGTGTGTGTGTGTGTGTGTGTGTGTGTGTGTGTGTGTGTGTGTGTGTGTAGCTGGAATGTGATCGTGTCATGAGAATATTATGACAGTCTCAGCTCTTCACATCACTGACACTGACTGATGCTGGTAATATAGATATGCAGGAATACTGCGCTGTGTACATCACTCTTCAACCTCATCAGCTTTTCAACGCACACTCTGTTAACAACGAGCCAGTGATATTATCTGACACTATTACGGAAGAATAACTGTAGATCACTCTTTTAATCAGCCGCTGAGAGACTGTTTCTGATACTGCACTAGTTTAAGCGCCACGATTAAAGCCTGAGCTCGTGTGTTTGCGATCTGGCGTTCCTCAGGGGTCCGTTTTAGGCCCTTTTCTCTTTTACTCATTTATTTTTATTTTTCCTAACTTTTTATTTTTATGTAGATAACAGCCAGATTTACATACAGTCTGATGATAATGTGGCTGTGGCCTTTCTTTCTCAATGTATTAGATAAAAGTGGATGTCTCAAAATAGTCTTTGTCTTAACAGTGACTGAGGCCACACCAGCTGACATACGGATCTACTGTTTCTGTTCCTTTTGGGAATACATGTTAGACAGCATCTCCTCCTAGAGCTTTAAACTCGACCCGGACTCTGTTTTGACTCGGGAGACTGTGTCTTTTCTAACTGATCCGACTTACTGAATTCCTGTATCGGACTCCAAACATTCCCAAATTCTCATAAACTTTCATTGAGGGGGTCAAAACGTTCATACAGTAACTCTTATAAAGTATTAGCAAAGCTTACCAACTATCATAGACAATAGTGTCTTTGTTTAGCTGATGTCGGTTCACCATAGTTTCTACTCTAATTACTGCTGTTATTAATATTGTGCTAGCCAGCACTGTCATAAAAAGCAATATAGACTGAAACAAGAATGTGAAAGTTAATATGAGGTTAACAAGAAGATCACATTAAAACAACATCAGAGCTGGAGCTGAAAGACTGTAAAGTGACACTGATTCTGTAATAGTAGAGGATCAGATTCATCAAGTTTCTGCTTCATATGCGACACGTGATGATCCTCATTCATCTTCAGATCCGGCTTCTCTTTACACTCTCCAGTCTGAACTAAAGCCTTTGAAAAGCTAGTTGTGTCATCTAGTGGACAAAGATGAAACTGCAGTTAATCTACTGTGTATTATGTTAAATATAAGTTAGTTAACTCTGGATATGCATGAACTGTATGTAATTTTCCATTTGGGAAACTACAAAAGAACATGTATTAGTTGTATAGCCTGGATCCCACGAGTTAAGGATAAAGCTATGGCTTTTTCTTGTGTAAATGTGTTCAGTTCTAATAAACTTTAATTGAAGTAAAATACTAATTCAATAATTTAGAGCCTGCAATATTAACATTGTTAAACTGTTTATTGTAAATGGTTTATAACGCCTTCAATTCTATTGACAGCAAGTTACATTCTTGCAAGTTAATTCAGTGAATGGCATTTAGTTATCAAATCACAAATTTTGAGATGACAGAGAAACTTTTTTTTTTCCAGAATTTAGTAGTAGGAAATTACTAGTCATCCAATTTTTTATATCAGCTATACATTCTGTTAATTTTGTGAATCGGTAAGTTTCGTCAGGGTGTGAAGAAATATAGAGCTGAGTATCATCAGCATAACAGTGAAAGCTAATGCCATGCTTCCTAATGATATCTCCTAATGGTACAGGGTGTGTTTGTGTGTGAGTTTGTTTTAGGGTACCATGTAAAGAGTGTGTGTGAGTGTGTGTGTGTGTGTGTGTGTGTGTGTGTGTGTGTGTGTGAGGGTAGCATGTACACAGAGTGAACAGCAACGGTCCTAGTACTGAGCCTTGTGGTACGCCATACTGAACTTGTGATCGATAAGACATCTCTTCATTTACTGCTACAAACTGATAACGGTCATAAAAGAATGTTATGGTCAATAGTGTCAAATGCAGCACTAAGATCGAGTAACACTAATAGAGAGATACAACCACGATCGGATGATAAGAGCAAATCATGTGTGACTCTAATGAGAGCTGTCTCGGTACTATGGTACGGTCTAAATCCTGACTGGAAATCCTCACAGATATAATTTCTTTCTAAAAAGGAACATAGTTGTGAAGATACTGCTTTTTCTAGTATCTTTGACAGTAAAGGTAGATTCGAGATCGGCCTGTAATTGACTAATTCTGTAGGATCAAGTTGCGTTTTTTTAACAAGCGGTTTAATCATAGCCAGCTTAAAAGTTTTTGGTACGTATCCTAATGACAAAGATGAATTAATGATATTGAGAAGAGGATCTATGACCTCTGGAAGAATCTGTTTCAGTAGCTTAGTCGGTATAGGGTCTAACATACATGTTGTCGGTTTAGATGATTCTATGAGTTTATGGAATTCTTCCTCTTCTATAGCAATGAATGAATCAAATTTTTCCTCAGGGAGACTACAATGCACTGCCTGATGCGATACTGTAGTAGACGGTTGCATAGTTATAATTTTCTCCCTGATATTATCAATCTTATAAGTGAAGAAGTTCATAAAGTCATTACTGCTGTGTTGCTTGGAAACTTCTGGGCTTGAAGCTTTATTTTTCGTTAGTTTAGCCACTGTTTCAAATAAATACCTAGGGTTTCGTTTATTTTCTTCTAATAGGTTTGAAAAATAAGCAGATCTAGCAGCTTTTAAAGCCTCTCTGTATGCAATCGAACTCTCTTTCCATGAGATACGAAACACCTCTAGTTTTGGTTTCTTCCAGTTACGCTCCATTTTTCTGGCTGCGACAACTAACCCCTGATACACACACACACACACACACCAACTTTACTCTATTTACCCGACAGCTCTAAAATATAATGATTTTAATGGAATTAAAACATTACCAAAATGTCCTTAATTAGTAGCTCTAATAAAGAGATGATTTACAATCTCAGCATTAACCAACGCTATAAGTGGAAACTAATTTCACACACTTTCAACCAGAGCATAAACATTAGTTTTCTGTCTAATCTAGTTAAACCGTTTCAAGCATTAATCCTCTTGATCTGAGGCTGGTTACCACGGTAAACACAGGGGGTCAGTCAGCAGACAGTCAGATGGAGTGTGTGTGTGTGTGTGTGTGTGTGAGTGAGTGTGTGTGAGCTGAACCCGTGACGGTCATGAGAACTTCTCAAGGGCTTTCAGAGCAGCTCTGAATCACACACACACACACACTCACTCTCTCTCTCTCTCTCTCTCTCTCTCTCTCTCAGACAGCAGACGTTCTCAGGAATCACAGCATCAGTTCAGGTAAGATCCCACTCTCTTAAATCACTGCAAAAAATACTTTTCTTACTTAATATTTTTGTAAATTGTGTCTTTTTAATCTAATTAAAAAGTAAAATGACATAAGAAATTATCTCGTTTTCTGCTAAAAAAATTAAATTAAGTGAGTTTTTGCTTAAAACAAGCAAAATGATTTGCCAATAGGGTAAAAAAAAAAAAAAAAAAAAAAAACTTTATTCAAATAGAAAACAAGATAATTTTTCTGACTCCATTGGCAGATCATTTTACTTGTTTTAAGCAAAACCTCAATTACATTTATTTATTTATTTATTTATCAGGAAACAAGACAGAATTTCTTATGTCATTTTATTTCTCTAGTAAATGCCGCTTGATTTAAGAATTTTTTGATATTTGAACTGGAAACAAGACAGAAATACTAGTAAGAACAGCATGTTTTGCAGTGCAGTGTGTGTGTGTGTGTGTGTGTGTGTGTGTGCTTTTCTTCGCATTTTTGTCTTGTTTCCAGTCTAAATATCTCAAACTTCTTAAATCATCAACTCTGTAACGCCGTCTCAGTGCGTTCGCTGCGAAGACAGTTCATTTCATTCAACTCAGATGTTTCTTTTCACTGAATGTTTATTCTGTCAGATTTATGTTATGTAATTTGAATATCAAAAAAACTTCTTGATCACATGTCCAGGTTATAATATACCTCAAATTTAAAAGGAATAAGAAAATATATTTTGCATTTAATTTTTTTTTACCTATTAGGACCATAAACAATGTGTTACATTGTGACATTGTTTGCATTATTGTCATGATAATTAAATAATTTTTTCATTACTGTAATGTAAAAAAAAAAAAGTTATTTAATTGTAATTTATGTACTTAAATTTATCTTAAAAATATATTTGTACAGCAAAAAATAACTATTACAGTAATGAGAATCAAATACCAATCAAGAATACAATTTGAAAACATCAGACCGTACAAATGTAATTATGACATAATTAAATATTTATGAATGTAAATGTAAACTTGCTTTATCGTCAGGCAACATATAATTCTTTAGAATGTTGTGGTTGGGGATATTTTGGGGATATTTAATTTAATTTTATCAGTCAATAAATTCCTCTTGAAACAAACTTTGTTGTATTATTTTAATTTAATACTGTGAAGCTGCTTTGATACAATCTGTATTGTGAAAAGCGCTATACAAATAAACTTGACTTGAATCAGACCTGGCCGTGTGTTCCTGAGACTGATCTCTGTGTTTATGATTCATATCTCACACTATCCTGCATGATATCCACTGATGAAGAAGGACTGCAGTGTGTGTCATATCTCAGTGTTTATGATTATCATTTCTCAGTGGTTTGGTGATCATGTCGTACGGTGGATCAGGTTCAGTGTCTCGAGGAGAATTCAGTGTTCATTTCTCCAGCAGAAGAGGAGCAGGATTCATCAGAGCTGAAGAGTGAGAGAAGAAGATACACACACACACACACACACACACACACACACACACCAGCGGCTAACGTGTGTGTGTGTGTGTGTATGTGTGTATATGTGTGTATATATATGTATATGTGTGTTTGTGTGTGTATATATACACATGTATATGTGTGTGTGTGGTTGTGTGTGTAAATGTGTGTGTGTGTGTGTGTGTGTGCGCAGGGCTGCAGGAATCGCATTACTGGCAGTAATCCTCACAGCACTGCTCATTATGGGATGCTGGTTCTACCGGCGACGGGGCGGGTACAAGATGATCCGGGTGAGTCATGTGACGCACGGGAGGGTCAGGTGATCACGCTGTTACAGTGATGTCATAATGAGATGTCGAATAGCAGATAGTGATGGTCATGGGTTTGTCATGATATTATTTTGGGGCCAAATGCATGAATTCATTTTTAGACTGTAGTAATAAGATGCTGTGAGATTTCCAGAAGTCCAGCTGTGATGATAGTGGGATTGAATCCTGTGACTCTTACCTCTCGGGTGTGTGTGTGTGTGTGTGTCAGAATGCACAAGGCAGTGGTCAGTCGTGGAGAGAGATGATGAGGACGGGTCAACACAGCGAGTCTGGATCCGGAGAGGAGAACAAAGTGGCCCTGAACGAACTCAGCAACCTGCAACCAGCGGTACAACTCACACTC
>CM038632.1:40587850-40612850 GCA_021554675.1 Leuciscus idus | reverse complement strand
GTGTATATGTATGTGTGTGAGTGTGTGTATATGTATGTGCATGTATGTGTGTGTGAGTGTGTATATGCATGTGTGTGAGTGTGTGTATATGTATGTGCATGTATGTGTGTGTGAGTGTGTATATGCATGTGTGTGAGTGTGTATATGTATGTGGGTGAGTGTGTATATGTGTGTATATGTATGTGTGTGAGTGTGTGTTTGAGTGTGTATATGTATGTGCATGTGTGTGTGAGAGTGTGTATATGTATGTGTGTGAGTGTGTGTATATGTATGTGCATGTATGTGTGTGAGAGTGTGTACATGAATGTGCGTGAGTGTGTATATGTATGTGCGTGAGTGTGTATATGTATGTGCGTGAGTGTGTATATGTATGTGCGTGTGTGAGTGTGTGTATATGTATGTGTGTGTGTGAGAGTGTGTATATGTATGTGTGTGAGTGTGTGTATATGTATGTGCATGTGTGTGTGTGAGAGTGTGTATATGTATGTGCATGTATGTGTGTGAGTGTGTGTATATGTATGTGCATGTGTGTGTGTGAGAGTGAGAGTGTGTACATGAATGTGCGTGAGTGTGTATATGTATGTGCGTGAGTGTGTATATGTGTGTATATGTATGTGTGTGTGTGTTTGAGTGTGTGTATATGTATGTGCGTGAGTGTGTGTATATGTATGTGCGTGAGTGTGTATATGTGTGTGTGTGTGTGTGTTTGAGTGTGTATATGTATGTGCATGTGTGTGTGTGTGAGAGTGTGTATATGTGTGTGTGTGAGAGTGTGTATATGTATGTGTGTGAGTGTGTATATGTATGTGTGTGAGTGTGTATATGTATGTGTGTGTGTTTGAGTGTGTATATGTATGTGCATGTGTGTGTGTGTGTGTGAGAGTGTGTATATGTGTGTGTGTTTGAGTGTGTGTATATGTATGTGCATGTGTGTGAGAGTGTGTATATGTATGTGTGTGAGTGTGTATATGTATGTGTGTGAGTGTGTGTATATATGTATGTGCATGTGTGTGAGTGTGTATATGTATGTGCATATGTATGTGCGTGTGTATATGTATGTGCATGTGTGTGTGTGTGAGAGTGTGTATATGTGTGTGTGTTTGAGTGTGTGTATATGTATGTGCATGTGTGTGAGAGTGTGTATATGTATGTGTGTGAGTGTGTGTATATATGTATGTGCATGTGTGTGAGTGTGTATATGTATGTGAGTGTGTATATGTATGTGCGTGTGTGTATATGTATGTGCGTGAGTGTGTATATGTGTGTATATGTATGTGTGTTTGAGTGTGTGTATATGTATGTGTGTGAGTGTGTATATGTATGTGCGTGTGTGTATATGTATGTGCGTGAGTGTGTATGTGTGTATATGTATGTGTGTGTGAGAGTGTGTATATGTATGTGTGTGAGTGTGTATATGTATGTGTGTGTGTGTATATGTATGTGTGTGAGTGTGTATATGTATGTGCGTGTGTGTATATGTATGTGCGTGAGTGTGTATATGTGTGTATATGTATGTGTGTGTGAGAGTGTGTATATGTATGTGTGTGAGTGTGTATATGTATGTGTGTGTGAGAGTGTGTATATGTATGTGTGTGAGTGTGTATATGTATGTGTGTGTGTATATAATGGGTCAGTGACGTTTTAGAATTTCAAAACAGTAAAAAAATAAAAATGAAAAGATAAATTAAATATAGCATTTTTTGAGTAAATCTATGTGTATAGTTTTTGTTTTTATTAGTGCCCTTTATAAAAAATAACAATATATGACATTGTAATGTGTTTCTTTGTATACAGTCCTTGAAAATGTCATACGGTAAAACGAAATTTTTTTTATAAATAAATTAAATTTGATATTCATGACACGGTTAAATACAACCAAGAATGTAATAGTTGATCTGTAAGTATTCTATAACAAGTTGCAAAATATAAACACTACACCACAAATACTAGATATTTTGTTTTTTAACGACTACAGCATGTCATCTATGGACATTTGTTCAATTTTTTTGCTAGAAATTAGTCAAAAATGCCTTGAAGTTATATACATATATATATCATACTAGCTCTCCTCCATTATTTTCATGAACCATGTAAACAAACAAAGTATTTATTTTTATTTATTTTAAAATTCAATGTTTTACCATATGACATATTTTGTTTTACCGTATGACATAGTACAATTTCAATGTGTCATTGCATTTTTTATGTAATAAATTGATGTAGGCCAATTCAGAATGATTTCAAAGAAACACAAGGCATCTCAAGTGAACCTTTTATTAACAGTAGAATATATTTCCCAACACTTGAACATTTCTTTTAGCTCATATCAAAAGATTCATCACTTTTTCACGAAAAACGTATAACAAATAACAGTAACATTGTGAGAATGTGGGAAAACCTCTTTTCCGCGAGATATTGAAGCCAAAAATTATCCTTAATTTTGAATTGATGTAAAACGCGTTGTTTCCTGAGACGCAAACAGGTCTACCTTCGCTCTGCCGAATGTCTTCCACAGCAGTTGGACTGTCTGTGGGTGTAGAGACCATTCCCCTGTCGGAACATTGTCCCTGGACAGTCTGTCTGGTCCCACATTCAGGTGGCCTGGCACGTGCGCTGCTCTCAGCTAACGCAGATTGTGCTGAGCCCAGACCAAGAGGCGCTCCGTCAACCTGTAGAGGTTTCGGGACCTGATACCTCCTTGGCGATTTATATAGGCTACCACCGACATGTTGTCCGAACGGACCAAAACATGGTGTCCTTTTATCAGAGGACAAAAATGATGGCGTTGTCGACTGCCATCATTTCCAAGAGGTTTATGTGTAGAAGCTTTTCCCGTTCTGACCACTGGCCGAAGAACGGTCTGCCCTTGAGCAGCGCTCCCCATCCCGAGGTGGAGGCGTCCGTAGACACCACCTTCACACTCGAGGAAGTCCCCAGGCTTACACCTGACCGGTACCAATCGGTCTCTCTCCAAGGTTTCAGAGCTCAGACATCATATTCTCTCACAGTTATACCTTTCCCTCCTCTTGGCTAGGTTCTCCTCCCTAGCTACAGGATCTGCCCTTAGCTTTGCACGGAAACGTGCACCCCTCTCCTTACTAGAAAGAGGCATCTGTAATTAATCTGTAAGAGGCATCTGTAAAAATGCTTGAAATAGGCAGAAATATATTATATATGTTAATATTAATTCATAGTAGTTGTACAAACTATATATGTGATAAAACAATTAAGAAATAACTAAATAATTCAGTTAAATGCTCTGTGTCATATGGTATAACAACATGTCATATGGTAAAATCGTTTGTCCGTATGACATTTTTTGTATGACAAACTTATGACAGTTTCATGCTTTGTCCATTATAACAGGCAGTTGCTTGGCCACCTCCTTCCACCTTTACCCTTGACCTTGACTTTTAAACTTTATATTTCACCTGTAAATCAATATTTTTTCAAATTTTAAATGTATTAAACCCTTTTTTGACGTTTGACCATATGACACCCAAATCTGTGACACATGGTAACACACTTGGAAAAGGTGAAATTACCTGAAATTTAGGAGCAAAATCTTAAACTTACTTTAAACTTGGCTGGTCTTCAGGGGTCCTCTGAGTGATGTCATCACATGTCACATGACTTAAGTCATTAATATTCAGTTCCAAAATGGCTTCCAAACTTTGTTTTACCGTATGACATAGGGAAAATGTGTCTTTGCGGAACAATTTGTTTTAGATACTAATGACATTTCTTTAAGGTCTATCTCACTGACACTTTAATATGCTTATCTTAAGACTTGAATAAATATGCCAAATGAAAAATTTGATGATTTTTAAACATTTTTAATCATTTTAAATGCAATTGTCTTAAATAACTATAAGTGAATTCCGTTTGACCGTATGACATTTGACCACATTAATAGTCTAAAAGTTACCTATTTTTGAATTTTTCACACAATTATGAACAGTGAGGAGGACAAATGATGTGAGATTAAAGCATATATATAATTTTAAACCTATTTTATATAAATATATAATATTTATTACTCCTGGAAGTGCAAATCAGTGCGGCACGTCACTGACCCATATATGTATGTGCATGTGTGTGAGTGTGTATATGTATGTGCGTGTGTGTATATGTATGTGCGTGAGTGTGTATATGTGTGTATATGTATGTGTGTTTGAGTGTGTGTATATGTATGTGCATGTGTGTGTGTGTAAGTGTGTATATGTATGTGTGTGAGTGTGTGTGATTTGAGCTGCTGGTTCTCTTGAACAGATCAAAAGCTTCTGATGAGGGTTTGTAGTTTCACACAGTCGCTCTTCCTCAGGTGAGTTTACTTACAGATGTTGTTGTCTCTCCTGTCCTCCAGATTCCCAACGCTCCTCCAGCCTATGAGAAGATCGTCTCAGGTCTGTCTCCTCCGCCTTACTCACCATGAAGAAGTCAAACGCTGAAGAGGACTCGTGGACATCCTAAGCCGGCTGAACCGAAGTAAAGCATCGCTCAACACTCGATCCTGAGGATTCACACCAAAGCTTGAGGACTGAAGAATCTCCGACACTAAAGCGCCTTTTAACAGAATATCAATGGTCAGACTTAATGCTAACGAGTTTAAAAAACATTTAAATAAAGTTCTAGTTTTAGTTCAAGGTATAAAGTTTTAGTTCAAGGTTTATTTCTGCACACATTCACGTTACTGATGATTTACTTTTTAAACTATAATCTTTTTCAAACATATGCATGAGGAAAAACTAAGTTTCTATGAAGAGATGCGGAGCTCGCAGTGAACGGGCGTCACTGTTCAAGGCAACAGAATAAAAGACTCATGTAAAGCACAAAGACTGCATTTGTTTTCATGCATTTGTTTTCCAAGTAAAAAAATCTGTTCATTACTGGGGTACATAAAGAACTACATGATGAAAAGCTAACTAACTAAATCGTAAAACTACAATTAAAATGGGGCAACGATTAATCGCGATTAATCGCATCCAAAACCAAAGTTTAAGAAATATTTGCATGTAAATACTGTATATATATATATTTATAATATATATAAATAAATACAAATCTTAAATATATACATTCATGTGTGTGTATTTATATATACATGGTACACACACACACACATATATAATGTAAACACAAACTTTGATTTGGAATGCGATTAATGCAGAACTACATTTCTGGATCTGAATCTCTGATCTAATTGGTTTAATGAACTCAAAGGACGGGCACAGCACACCAATGCTTTTACTTCAGTCATAAATATATGCCAAGTTTATTGTCATGAATATAGAGGAAACACAAAACCAAACTGATATCAGATAACATCTGATAGTACTCAACCTATGTACTACTTCTGCCAGACATACTCTTAAAGAGACTGAAGACTGTTCTACAGAATAATATTAATCATTTAATGGAAAATGCTACAAAACATTCAAACCTTTGCATACAAATGGAGTAGAAAAGAGTCAGCCAAACAAATACTGGTATGTACATTACTGGCCATTCGAAATCTCCAAATTTCTCTTGGTGAAACCAACTCTAAGGATAACCAATTTTCCCTCGATATGTATTGTAAAGGGCAAAATGCACAAAATATTAATTTAGTTTAACCTCCAACATTGGGAGAAAAGGAAGCAAAGGGAAGCCGGCACAATCCCAACTTATTTGAATCAATGAACAGACCACACTGCAAAAAATGCTTTTCTTACTTAGTATTTTTGTCTTGTTTCCAGTCCAAATATCTAAAACTTCTTAAATCAAGATGCATTTACTAGATGAGTAAAATGCCATAAGATTTTATGTCTTGTTTTCTGGGGAAATAATTCAAATGAAGTGAGTTTTTGCTTAAAACAAGCAAAATGATCTGACAATGGGGTCAGAAAAATTATCTTACTTAAAACAGAAACAAGATTATTTTTCTTACCCCATTGGCAGATAATTTTGCTTGTTTTGAGCAAAAACTCTCTTAATTTTGAATTATTTCCCCAGAAAACAAGACATCTTATGGCATTTTACTCGTCTACTAAATGCATCTTGATTTAAGACTGGAAACAAGACAAAAATACTAAGTAAGAAAAGCATTTTTTGCAGCATCCTCCATAATCACAACGGGGAACAACAGATGACCTCCACAGAGATTTCAGTGATTCGATCTCTCCAAGGCATCTGGTTTTCTCATTGGATCATTTGTGTTTAAAGTAGGTACAGTAACACTACTTGAGGAGGAACTAACCATCGGCTTTGCCAACACTTGTATGCTTGAAGCTTGAACTATATTTAAAATGGCACCATCTGGACTCAACAGCAGTTTACTAGGGCTGGGAACCATGTTTTGACCTTGTAGTGGATGGGGTGAAAGAGCAGGTTTTCCGATTGTCCCAGGTCTGATAGGTGTCATTATCACAGAGTTCATATACGGAGGAACACTTGCAATAGGAGTGGCTGGACTGGCGTTGGTTGCACCACCGATCGGTGGAACCATTGCAACTGGAAGTTTCTGCATCCGTGATATCGTGCTGTTAATGGGTGGAACGGTTACCATTGGTGAATGATGTGCAATTGAAGTTTTTATTGGGGGTACCACTTGGTTTTGGGATGTTCTTCCTTGCAAGAGCATCGGAGAAGGTGTGCTTAGTAAACCTCCTTGAAGAGGAGAGATTTCTTTTTTACCTTGTGATGGTGTAACTGAGGTTTGAAAGATTGGAAGTCTCACAATGTCTGATGATACACCAGAGTGTAGAGCTTGTGAGAGACCAGACACACTCATTGGCGTTCTTGTGCTCAGTTGTTGATTGACTTGATCTGAAAGTCCAACTTTTGGTGAGGGTAGCCTGACTGGTGTTACCAATCTCATACCTTGCACAACTGAAGGAACGGTAATAGGGGTTGAAGTGTTTGGACTTTGAGGAACAGGGGAAGCAGAACTTAAGCCTTGCAATCCTCCAGGACAAGAGTTGATGAGCAGAACATGGCTCCCAGGTGCAAGGCCCTGAGAAGGTACAACAAATCTGGTGTTATTGATCAAGAGCTGAGTTCCAGGGGCAAGAGGGGCAGTGGTATTAATCACTATTTTCTCCTGGACACTCTTGGCGGTAGAGGTCGGAGGTCGTAGCCCAGAGGTCATGACCACTGGACTCAATGAACTCAATGCAAGAGGACTGGATACTCCAGAAGAAGTTGTTTTAACCAGTGAGCGTGAAGTGCAAAGGGATGTGATCATTGGTGTCTTGTCAGTGTTCACATCAACTGGTAACGTAGTGCGTTTGTTAATAAGGCTTCCTGAATAAGAGGAAGATATAGTCGGTTTACAGTGAAGAGCATTTAATGTTGAAATTGATGAAGGTACATCCGGTTTTACAACTGATAAAAGTGCGGAAGAAGCCATGTGGCCGGTGCCTAGCGTTGAAAACGTGAGCGTTTTCCCATCAACAGTCCCAGGTACTTTCAGAGAACTTTCTGACGGATTTCTGCTTGCAACCAAACATGTCTTTTGACCAATCTGAAGTCCACTTGAAGTTGACGTCGCAGGAACTCTGGAGACGATCACAGGTGTAGTTTTCCCAGAGGCTTCGGCTGCTGACGGCATATTCTTGTTTGTACCGAGTATTCTTGACATTAACCCTGGGACACTGATGCTCTGGATGCTTGTACCAGAAGAAGTGCAGGATAAAGTTGTTCCCAACTTGGGAATGACCTTCAACGCTGGTGTACTAGTAGAGGATATGTTGACGTCTGAAGAGGACGCCTCTTTTGGAACAGTAAGTGCTGAGTTACTTATAAACATGACTCTTGACCCTGGCAAAGTACAGGTTGCTGTAGTAGCGCTGACCTTTGATGCTGGCGAAGGGATATTCGGTGAAGGCGAGACGAGGAAAACATTTTGGAAAGCAGTTCTGCTTCCTGGTAGAGGCCTCTTTTGTAGGGGTTTCGTTCCACATTCGGAGACTGTATTCTCCGGAAAGCCTTGGATGTCTTTAGCAGTTATACAGACACTATGACTGTCTTGGCTCGTGGACAGGAGTGCAGATTTACCAGGGATTGATGTTTTGGCCAAATCATTGCTATTCTGATTCAGGGTTGATTGAGGGACAGTTCCGGGCACGAAAGTCGATGAGCCGACTCTCTTTGAGAGTGACTGAGGAGTGACTCCAAGTAAAGAATTAGCAGAAACGGTGGCCGAAACCGCTTGTGTAGTGGACGTGGAAGACTTCGACACGAGAAAGGCTTGGAGTTGTGGAGATATGGTAAAAACAGGACTTGGAGGCAATGCCCCCGTTCCACTCTCAGACGTCTGAACCTTTACCACCCCAGTGTTCCCTCCTCTGGTAGTGACAAGGATAGACTGCGAGTCTCTAATGCACACTGTCCGGAGCTCCTGTTTAGCGTCAGGTTTGGTCGGACTACTACTAGCTGATTTATTCACGACCACCTTTGGCTCAGGAGTCTTTTTAGGCATGGCAGAACCTCCAGAAACACTCTTTAAAGTCCTTAAATTGGGAGTAACTACAGCAGATGGTGTTCTGGCAGTGCTGGTGTCTTTTAATGGGGCCACTTGCTGAACAGGAACCCTGTTTTCCGGTATGGTGAAGCCCGAAGCGTTGGACAAGTACGTTGCGGTCTTAGGGAGCGATGCGGAGGCCTTATTCTCAGTGCTTTGAATTAGTAGATTTGAAGGCAGTATAACAACTTGTTGCATTGATTTTTGATCCAATATTGTCTGCGCAGAAGTGATTCCTTTCCTGAGAAGCCCAACGCCACCTGCCGTCTTGTACACCACCTGATCAGTGCTTTCAGTTGTAGAAGTTGTTTCAGGTTCAGTTGGCGAACAGGTAGTTGGTAATCGGACAGGCGGTTGAGCTACAGAAGTCTTGTTATTATCCCGCAGGATCTGAGCCATCACTGCAGCCTTAGGATGACTGATTAAGGTCACTTTGTTTCCAACACTCTTGGCCAGTAGTGCCTGGATGGGTTTGCAAGAACCCTGAAAGCTGCTCAAAGGCTGAGGCAACGCTAACACTCGAGGGATCCCTGTTGCTTGTTCCCTGGATGCAACTTCCACATTAACTTCAGATGTTAAAGAGCTCTCTGGGTCTATTTTGCCTCTTTTGCACAGGCTCAGTTCATCACTGATCGCACCACTTTGACGACGTCTTGAACTGCGTGTGAAGGGTCCAGAATCTGACGACTGCATGACAATTTCAGGTCTGTCAACTTGGCATCTTGATTCGTGATTTCCTAGATGATTTACACTCTCTGCAAAAAGAAAGCATGGATCAGTCCAAACAAATATTCAGGGATCGTACAGATACTGTAAATGAAATTCCAGGACTTTTCAAGCCCTACTTTTTTGGTTTTCAAGGACTACAATCAGAGATTGCACTTATCAAACAATATGTTTAGTATTTTTTTTAAGGATTTTTAAAGCTCAAATTACAGATATATGGTACTCAAAATGCAACATTTAATAATATATATTAAAATACAAAGTTTATAATGGCTATTATTGTTAAATAAATAATATTTTATATTATAATGTTGGTGTACTTCGTATCAAGAAAAGGTCTGATGGGTGTTTATCAGAGGGCCTGCAGTGTTAATTTTGCCTGAAAAGATTGTATTTGTGTTTATTCAAAAATTTTTTTATTTCATATGTTGTATTTAAATAGGTCAAACACTTTTCAAGTACCTCTTCGTAAATATGTCTGTTTTCAAGGGTTTTCCCGGACTTAAACTTCAAAGTCAAATTCAAGTACTTTAAGCACCTTGTACGAACCCTGAATATCACATCTATATCACAAAGCAACAGCGTAATGAATGCATATAATGGAGAGTGAGTGCTGCTCCAACAACAAAAGCAAGGATATTTGAAACACTTCCTTGAAATGAATTCATCAGCCACTTTCTTTGCATTGGCAAGAGTTCTGTTACATAAACAGGGTTCGTACAGACACTGTAAAATCAAATTCCAGGACTTTCAAGGACTTCAAGCACTACTTTTTTTCTTTTTCTTCAAGAACTACAATCAGAGATCTCATTTATCAAACAATATCCTTCTTTTTTAGCTTTTAAATTCTAAAAAAGGTAAATAGATAAATAAAAATAAGCTAATAAAACAAAATGGTACAGATAAAGTGCAGCAGATGCAATGACTCCGGTAACTTTAACCATTGAAATGATACTATAACAAAGATATCGCTTTACTTATTTTTCCCATCATGAATATATGATTGAGCTGAAGAATAAAAGCTGTATCGTATACTTGGATATTTATATGAGCAATATCGCACTCATAGCCATGAGGAATGCCTCTATATCAGACGGACTGCAGCTTTAATTTTGTGTGAAAACATTGTTTTATCAATAAAATTAAAAATAAATTCCCCATATATTGTCTTTCAATAATTCAAGCACTTTTCAAAAACTTCTTCATAAAAATGGTTGTTTTCAAGAGTTTTCCAGGACCTACATTTCAAAAAGTCAAATTCAAGCACTTTAAAGGAGTCCTATAATGGCCTTTTCACAAGATGTAAAATAAGTCTCTGATGTCCCCAGAGTGTGTGTGTGTGAAGCTTTAGCTCAAAATACCCCACAGTAATTTTTTTTTAGCATGTTAAAATTGTCCCTGTTTGAGGGTGAGCAAAAACGTGCCATTTTTGTGTTTGTGTCCCTTTAAATGCAAATGAGCTGCTGCTCCCGGCACAGAGGGCGGAGCTTCAAGAGCTTGTGTGTGTGTTAGCAGCTCCGATTACCTCACACACACATGCACTGAACATTTCAAAAACTTTTAGCCTTTTATGTTCAAACCGGAGTCAGATAAAGACAGAGAGACTGAAGAAGTGACAACATGTAGAAGCAACAGGACATCTCTGAACGGTTAGTTGATCTGAATTTATGTAGCTGATGTGGAGATAACTATCCTAGCATATTCTGACATGATAATCTATAAATCGTGTTCCTGGGGGGCGGGGCTTATGTAAATTTGTTTATGGTTTTTGCCGTTTGTTGTAGTCCTTAAAAAGCGATTTCTTTAAAAGCAAATCTCTCCCTTTGCTTTGAACTCTGAGCGTCGTAACTTTGCAGATGTTGTTTATGATCAAACAGCAACATTACACACTAACTAAAGTTAGAGAAGTCTATGCAGTGGTTAAATCGGCTTCTTTCTAATGGCTCACCTGTTCCCTCAGAACCGTCCTTTACAGCTCTGACTTCTGGCGTTTCTCTCGGCGTCTCTGTGGAGAACGAGCCGTCTCTACACACTCCCGTCTCCGTCAGCTCCATCCGCTCCCTGATGAAGTTCTCATATTCGGGGTGTTTCTTGAAGTCGTCACACTCCTTTTTCAAGCGCGCTCTGTTGAGGACAAGGACAGGGATGAATTCACAGAGCTCTGTTCCCAGGAAAACATCGCCTCGAGGAGGAGAGAGAACACATGCAGTGAAGTGTGTCAGCCACTGCGCATTACAATGGAAAACTCTGGCTTGGATGCGAGTCAAAATCAACTCGCAGATCACTAGAGTGAAGTGCAGAAGTCTGAAAAACCAGCGTCAAGATTCTCACACTGTAATAGCGGCTCGATATGATTGCACAGATTCAGAATTTCCCATCTATATATTCAGCATGAACTTGTGAGTCCATGTTCGCGGTGTAAGAGCATATTTCACTGTTCACACTATGACTGATGTTTCCTGCAGACAGAGACTGAGACTGAGACGGAGATGTTGACCTGTTCCTCTGGAAGGCCTTGACGAGTTTGGGTTCCCATGGCAACAGCTCGTTTAGCAGCCGGATTAGTGTGATGTGTAACTCCTTCACAGCGGCTCTTCTGTTCGGCCGTCGGTCCTGGAACAAAGACACACACACACACGTTTACAAGTCTCTACAGTTGCTCTGTTGCTGTATTACACTCTGGGTTTGACAAATTCATATCATTTCACATTAAAAGTGTGTGTGAAAAAGTGTGAGTGTGTGTGAGAGAGTGTGTGAATGTGTGTGTGTGTGTGTAAGTAATTGAGAGACTGTGTGTGTGAGAGAGTGTGTGAGTAAGTTTGTGAGTATATGTGAATGTTTGAGAGTATGTGTGTGTGTGTGTGTGTTCCCTCTCTTACTAACAGATCTCTTTTTGCCGCCACTCAGTTGTTGTAGTTGATCTTGAGTTTTGCTGATCAGGACTCTGAGATCATCCAGACTGGAGCAGATCAGCTGCAGGAGTAATACGGTGAGGGGGAAACGACAGAGCAGTGGGATAGAAAACACTTTATTATTGAGGAAACAGATTATTATTAAGTATTAGTGCTTAAAGTCCTGTAATTATTATTATTGAAACATATAAATGTTCCTGAAAGAGTCTCTTCTGCTCATCAAGCCTGCATTTATTTGATCAGATATACAGTAAAACAGTGAAATATTATTCCAGTGTAAATCATCTGTTTTCTATGTGAATATACAGTAAAGTGTAATGTATTCCTGTGATCAAAGCTGAATTTTCAGCATCATTACTCCAGTCTTCAGTGTCACATGATCCTTCACTAATCACTCTAATATGAGGATTTGATGATCAAGAAACATTTATGATTATTATCAGTTCATATTTTTGTGGAAACTGCGAAACATTGTATCTTTCAGGATTCTTTGATGAATAGAAAGTTCAAATGAACAGCATTTATTTGAAATAGAATCTTTTGTAACATTATGAATGTATTTACTGTAACAATTGATCAATTTACTGCATCCTTGATGAAAAAGTATTATTTTCTTTAAAAATATATTTTTTCAAGCATGTTTAACTGCATTGTAATAACTTCTAAAGTGAATATCTGCAGCCCTCTATTGAACCGAGATCAGAATCAACATCAAACATGTTTTAAGACGCACTATTCCTCAAAAATAGCATTTTCAAAACATTTTAAAGACATATAAAATACTTAAAGACAAGTTTTGCATTTACTTGTATTCATTTAGCAGACTTTTTTTTTATCCAAAGTGAATCACAAATGAGGAATATATTCTTTTAACAGTGCGAAATAAAGATTTTCATATTCATATATCGTGAGTGTTTTCCCGCAAGAGTGACATTATGTGCAGTGTGTGTGTGTGTGTGTGTGTGTGTGTGTGTCAGCTGACCTGAAACGAGGGTCCGGTTTGAAGAAGAGCAGATCCCGCTGGTCTCCTCAACAACAGTTTCCCATCAACCCTGTTTCCTGATGACGGAGAAACACCACGTTTTTATAACTTTGAAACTTTTAACTGAATGTGTGATAGAGATATAGTACAACAACTATTTGTTAACATGCTCAACTTTTGTTCCGATTGATGAATCTGACTGTAGTGTTTACATGAACGCTAAACATGTGATCGGGTTGATGTGTGTGTTTATATGTCATAAGCTTCAGAATGCGCTCACTGCACGAATACACAGAGTGTCCCACTGTCTGCGCATAATAACTATTCTCATTCATTGGTTATTCATTTGTTTTAAACAGCAGAATTAATATTTATCCATTTCTGGTCATAATTTGGAGACCGTGATCATATGAGCCGTTGTGCCGCTGCTTATATTGATCACTCAGTAAAAATGCCCAAAACCAGTGGTGTGTGGATGAGAGTCTGAAGCCAGCACTGGTGGGCCGTTGTCCTGCTCCACTTCACACACGCAGAGAAAGGAGGATTATAGGAGGACGAGACACTCGTTTATACCACACTTTATTCAGCAGGAACAACAGCTCGTTCAGCGCGTCACACGTCATTACGCTATTTCTACATCATTGTGCTATTTCTACGTCACTGCGCTATTTTAACGTCATCTCGCTATTGCTACGTCATTACGCTATTTCAACGTCATTAAGCTATTTTAACATCATCTCGCTATTGCTACGTCATTACGCTATTTCTACGTCATTAAGCTATTTTAACATCATCTCGCTATTGCTACGTCATTACGCTATTTCTACGTCATTGCGCTATTTCTACGTCATTACGCTATTTTAACGTCATCTCGCTATTGCTACGTCATTACGCTATTTTTACGTCATTAAGCTATTTTAACGTCATCTCGCTATTTCTACGTCATTACGCTATTTTAACGTCATCTCGCTATTTCTACGTCATTATGATATTTTAACGTCATCTCGCTATTGCTACGTCATTACGCTATTTCAACGTCATTAAGCTATTTTAACGTCATCTCGCTATTTCAACATCATTACGCTATTTTAACATCATCTCGCTATTGCTACGTCATTACGCTATTTCTACGTCATTGCGCTATTTCTACGTCATTACGCTATTTTAACGTCATCTCGCTATTGCTACGTCATTACGCTATTTCAACGTCATTAAGCTATTTTAACATCATCTCGCTATTTCTACGTCATTACGCAATTTTAACATCATCTCGCTATTGCTACGTCATTACGCTATTTCTACGTCATTGCGCTATTTCTACGTCATTACGCTATTTTAACGTCATCTCGCTATTGCTACGTCATTACGCTATTTCAACGTCATTAAGCTATTTTAACATCATCTCGCTATTTCTACGTCATTACGCAATTTTTAACGTCATCTCGCTATTTCTACGTCATTATGATATTTTAACGTCATCTCGCTATTGCTACGTCATTACGCTAGTTCAACGTCATTAAGCTATTTTAACGTCATCTCGCTATTTCAACATCATTACGCTATTTTAACGTCATCTCGCTATTTCTACGTCATTACGATATTTTAACGTCATCTCGCTATTGCTACGTCATTACGCTATTTCAACGTCATTACGCTATTTCAACATCATTACGCTATTTCAACGGCATCTCGCTATTACTACGTCATTACGCTATTTTAACGTCATCTTGCTATTTCTATGTCATCTCGCTATTTCTACGTCATTACGCTATTTTAACATCATCTCGCTATTGCTACGTCATTACGCTATTTCTACGTCATTGCGCTATTTCTACGTCATTACGCTATTTTAACGTCATCTCGCTATTGCTACGTCATTACGCTATTTTTACGTCATTACGCTATTTTAACGTCATCTCGCTATTTCTACGTCATTACGCTATTTTAACGTCATCTTGCTATTTCTACATCATTGCACATGAGTCATCAATTTGATTATTTAGTTGAATGTAAACGCAGCCAGTGAGAGCAACAGCAGAAAATAGGGGAAAATAAGTTTCATCAGTTTCATTGGTAACACTTTACAATAATGTTCATTAGTTAACATTAGTTCATGCATTAACTAACATAAACTAACAATGAGCAACACATTTGTTACAGTATTTATTCATCTTTGTTAATGTTAGTTAATAAAACTCCAGATGTTCATTGTTTGTTCATGTTAGTTCACAGTGCATTAACTAATGTTAACAAATACAACCTTTGATTTTAATAATGTATTAGTTAATATTAATTTCAACATTTACTAAGATTAATTAATTCTGTAGAAGTATTGTTCATTCTCAGTTCATGTTAACTAAGGTAGTTAACTAATGAACCTTATAGTAAAGTGTCACCGTTTTCACAAGTGAAAGTGTGTATTATTCACCCAGTTTCCGTCTTTTCCTCCGGTCTTTGTTCTTCACGGTTGTAGCCGCTCTCGTCAGGCTGCTTTTAGCCGTTCGCTTCTTCAAGCTCAGTTTGGGTTTCCTCATGTCTTTCTTCTTCTGTCTCTTCTTCTTCTGGCGTTGCGATTGGTCCTCACTGGTCATGTGATTTGCATCTTTTTCAGGACTTCTGTGACTATTCAGAGCGGGTGAAACTCCCTTATACCGGCTCTCTCCCACTCCGAAGCTCGGCTCGCACTCGTCCTCACCCTCTTCTTTTAACCTTTCTTCCCCGGTGAACGTTCCTCGAACGCTTCCAGAGTCCAGAGACCATGAGAAGATGCTGGAGGAACATTTCTGATCCAGATCCTCCCTGTCGGCGAGCGAATCCTCCTTCCATGCGTTCAGCTCCTTCATCACATCTACGGACAGACACAGATCGTTCTCAAGCTTCATTTCAAACGTAAATTCTAAATTAAATGAGCTTTACTGCCATGACTAAATAATTCAATAAAATTATTAACTGACCAACTGCAAAAATGAGTAAATAAAGAGAAAACTATTTTAAGCAAAAAGGTTCACAACCAATAAATACATTGAGTTGTAATGCGATATATTGCTTATAATATAACTGAACAGAAGGGGGCGCTGCCCTGGTTCCTAACATACTGAGTTTTGTATCAATATGCCAATGCATTATATAACGATATGCCACATGCCGCCCTGAATGTAATGAAACCACTTTTATGATTTTTGGGCAAACCGTTCAAAAGTTATAAGCAAAAATATTCATATTTTTCTGTATCTCCGGACCAGTAGGTGGCGCAGCGCCAAAATAAAAGTTATAATAATAATAATAATAATAAACAATTAAAAACAAAACGAACAATAGCAACAATAAAACTCACGTGTTTCCAGCTTAACCTCTGACCCCTCCGGTTCCTCCTGCGATCTCTTGACGTGTAACAGCGGAAGAGGAAACTCCATCGCGACACACGGACTCTGGCGGTAGATCCTCAGGTCGGCGCCGCAGAAGTGAGGGAAGTGTATGTACGCGTTCTCCTGCGCGTCGTAGCCCAGGATGGACTCGCGGCACTCGTGGATCGGCTGCGCGAGAACCGCGACCTGAACGTCCTTCTGCGTCTCGTACACGTGATCGCACAGGCCCTTGAGGAGCCACACGCGCTGTTTAAACGTGAGCATGTGGAACGGCGTCTCCTCTAGCGGACTCGCGTCTCCTAGCGTCCAGAAGAACTGATGGGAAAGTCCTAGGAGTTCGGCACGAGCCGTTTGGTCCTCGGCCCTTGCGAGCGAACGGTACCAGTCCTGAACCCGCCGTCGTAGCTCCGCCTCCCACTTCCTGTACGGCAACGGCGGGCGGCGGTGGGCGTTCGCTCTTTTATTCGGGTGAAGGAGCAGAGAGGTCATGACCTTAGCTAGGAACGAGCTACAGCGCGGCATTAGCAAGCAGCGCTCCAGCTCGTAGAAGACGATCTCGGGGAGGTTGAGCGCTTTCTGAGCCAGACACAAGAAGTGGCCGATGGCGGGAAGCTCCCACATGGTCCGAACGGCCCACGGTTCCGCCAGCGCGAGCAATGAACTCTCCCAATCCTCCAGATCCTTCACCGACGCCTCCTCTGCTTCTTTACGCTCCAGCTCACGCTGCCTAGAGGTCAAAGGTCAACGGTTACGGTAAGAGATTTAGGAGTTCTGTGCAAAATGACGAAATAAAAGTATGGCTTAACTTGAAGAAATTATGACTGAAATATAATACCAGATATACCATGTATTTTGAGGAATATATGCAGTCAAACCAAAAATTATTCAGAAAGTGATTCCCTGTGGATCTATATGTTCAAATGAAAGTGATTCCCTGTGGATCTATATGTCCAAATGAAAGTGATTTCCTATGGATCTATATGTTCAAATGAAAGTGTTTTCCTGTGGATCTATATGTTCAAACGAAAGTGTTTTCCTATGGATCTATATGTTCAAATGAAAGTGTTTTCCTGTGGATCTATATGTTCAAATGAAAGTGTTTTCCTATGGATCTATATGTTCAGATGAAAGTGATTCCCTGTGGATCTATATGTTCAAATGAAAGTGTTTTCCTATGGATCTATATGTTCAGATGAAAGTGTTTTCCTGTGGATCTATATGTCCAAATGAAAGTGTTTTCTTGTGGATCTATATGTTCAAATGAAAGTGTTTTCCTATGGATCTATATGTTCAGATGAAAGTGTTTTCCTGTGGATCTATATGTTCAAATGAAAGTGTTTTCCTATGGATCTATATGTTCAGATGAAAGTGTTTTCCTGTGGATCTATATGTTCAAATGAAAGTGATTTCCTATGGATCTATATGTCCAAATGAAAGTGATTCCCTATGGATCTATATGTTCAAATGAAAGTGATTTCCTATGGATCTATATGTCCAAATGAAAGTGATTCCCTATGGATCTATATGTCCAAATGAAAGTGATTCCCTATGGATCTATATGTCCAAATGAAAGTGATTCCCTATGGATCTATATGTCCAAATGAAAGTGATTCCCTGTGGATCTATATGTTCAAATGAAAGTGTTTTCCTGTGGATCTATATGTTCAGATGAAAGTGATTCCCTATGGATCTATATGTTCAGATGAAAGTGATTCCGTGTGGATCTATATGTTCAAATGAAAGTGATTCCCTATGGATCTATATGTTCAGATGAAAGTGATTCCCTGTGGATCTATATGTTCAAATGAAAGTGTTTTCCTATGGATCTATATGTTCAGATGAAAGTGTTTTCCTGTGGATCTATATGTCCAAATGAAAGTGATTTCCTATGGATCTATATGTCCAAATGAAAGTGATTCCCTATGGATCTATATGTCCAAATGAAAGTGTTTTCCTGTGGATCTATATGTTCAGATGAAAGTGTTTTCCTGTGGATCTATATGTCCAAATGAAAGTGTTTTCCTATGGATCTATATGTTCAGATGAAAGTGATTCCCTGTGGATCTATATGTTCAAATGAAAGTGTTTTCCTGTGGATCTATATGTTCAGATGAAAGTGATTTCCTATGGATCTATATGTTCAGATGAAAGTGATTCCCTGTGGATCTATATGTTCAGATGAAAGTGATTTCCTATGGATCTATATGTTCAGATGAAAGTGATTCCCTGTGGATCTATATGTTCAGATGAAAGTGATTCCTTTTGGATTTATATGTTCAAATGAAAGTGTTTTCCTGTGGATCTATATGTTCAAATAAAAGTGATTTTGAAAGTGATTCCCTATGGATCTATATGTTCAAATAAAAGTGATTCCCTATGGATCTATATGTTAAAATGAAAGTGATTTCCTATGGATCTATATGTTCAAATGAAAGTGTTTTCCTCAGGAAGTGTGTGTTCACCTCTTCTGGTCTTTGACTCTCTGCAGCTCCTCCAGTCTCAGCGCCTGCACCATGATGGACTCGCTGCCGCCCACTGTAATGGCTGCCAGGTTTCGTGGCACCAAACGCCGCCTGGACGACGTGCCGACCGGTGCCTTCTCATCCTCGGTGCCGAAACGACCTCTGGAGGTCACGGCTAGTGTGGTTTTCTCACGCAACGTCCTGGTATGGGAAAGAAAACATGAGTGAATCTCAAAGCTTCAATTCAATTCACGTTTATTTGTATAGAGCTTTTCACAATACACATCATTTCAAAGCAGCTTTACAGAAAGTGCAGGAGTCCATATTACAGTTTACAGTGATCTGTTATCAGAGGTGACTAAGTTATGCATTTCAGAAATGTACATATAAAAAAACCACAGTTAGCTAATTTTTTATTTTATTTAGACAATGTAATTTAAATATATTAATTTAAACAATTCATTTCTAATGTACATTAGAGATTCTAAAGTAAATACGTCAGAAATTGTTACATTCTTATATAGAAATTCTAATGTAAACGTGTCAGAAATTGTTACATTCTTATATAGAAATTCTAATGTAAATGCGTCAGAAATTGTTACATTCTTATATAGAAATTCGAATGTAAACGTGTCAGAAATTGTTACATTCTTATATAGAAATTCTAATGTAAATGCGTCAGAAATTGTTACATTCTTATATAGAAATTCTAATGTAAATGCGTCAGAAATTGTTACATTCTTATATAGAAATTCTAATGTAAACGTGTCAGAAATTGTTACATTCTTATATAGAAATTCTAATGTAAATGCGTCAGAAATTGTTACATTCTTATATAGAAATTCTAATGTAAACGTGTCAGAAATTGTTACATTCTTATATAGAAATTCTAATGTAAACGTGTCAGAAATTGTTACATTCTTATATAGAAATTCTAATGTAAACGTGTCAGAAATTGTTACATTCTTATATAGAAATTCTAATGTAAACGTGTCAGAAATTGTTACATTCTTATATAGAAATTCTAAAGTAAATGCTTCAGAAATTGTTATTCTTATGTAGAAATTCTAGAGTAAATGTGTCAGAAATTGTTATTCGTATGTAGAAATTCTAGAGTAAATGTGTCAGAAATTGTTATTCATATGTAGAAATTCTAATGTAAACGTGTCAGAAATTGTTACATTCTTATATAGAAATTCTAATGTAAACGTGTCAGAAATTGTTACATTCTTATATAGAAATTCTAATGTAAACGTGTCAGAAATTGTTACATTCTTATATAGAAATTCTAATGTAAATGTGTCAGAAATTGTTACATTCTTATATAGAAATTCTAAAGTAAATGCTTCAGAAATTGTTACATTCTTATATAGAAATTCTAATGTAAACGTGTCAGAAATTGTTACATTCTTATATAGAAATTCTAAAGTAAATGCTTCAGAAATTGTTATTCTTATGTAGAAATTCTAGAGTAAATGTGTCAGAAATTGTTATTCGTATGTAGAAATTCTAATGTAAACGTGTCAGAAATTGTTACATTCTTATATAGAAATTCTAATGTAAATGTGTCAGAAATTGTTACATTCTTATATAGAAATTCTAATGTAAACGTGTCAGAAATTGTTACATTCTTATATAGAAATTCTAAAGTAAATGCTTCAGAAATTGTTACATTCTTATATAGAAATTCAAATGTAAATGTGTCAGAAATTGTTACATTCTTATATAGAAATTCTAAAGTAAATGCTTCAGAAATTGTTACATTCTTATATAGAAATTCAAATGTAAATGTGTCAGAAATTGTTACATTCTTATATAGAAATTCTAATGTAAATGTGTCAGAAATTGTTACATTCTTATATAGAAATTCTAAAGTAAATGCTTCAGAAATTGTTACATTCTTATATAGAAATTCTAATGTAAACGTGTCAGAAATTGTTACATTCTTATATAGAAATTCTAAAGTAAATGCTTCAGAAATTGTTACATTCTTATATAGAAATTCAAATGTAAATGTGTCAGAAATTGTTACATTCTTATATAGAAATTCTAAAGTAAATGCTTCAGAAATTGTTACATTCTTATATAGAAATTCAAATGTAAATGTGTCAGAAATTGTTACATTCTTATATAGAAATTCTAATGTAAATGTGTCAGAAATTGTTACATTCTTATATAGAAATTCTAAAGTAAATGCTTCAGAAATTGTTACATTCTTTCTTATGTACATTGTTGCATCCAGAATTAATGTCAATCTAAATTGGTCACTAATCCATTCTGTTAAACTACATTCTAAGAATGCGGAAGGGAACCTAAAACATAACTCGTTGTTGTGTCACATGAATGAATCTCAACAGCGCCGTGTTATTATTACCTGGACAACAGGGTCAACTTTTGCTCTAGAATAATCTCCAGTTTCTGGGCCTGTTTAGAGATCCAGTGATCGACTCCGTGAAAGCGGTAACAGTTCTCTAACATCAGTCTGAAATCGGCCACGAACGCAGTGATGGATTCATACTCGCGATTTACAAATTTATCATGCATCTTTCTGAGGCTCATGTCCGCATCGGGGCTCTGGGACCCGGGATGCCAGAACGGGGCCGTTATGGATTTATGCTTCTCTGAAAGAAAGCTTTGAAATATTCTGTAGGCCTGCTGGATCTCGGGCGTAAGATCGTCTCCGTTTTCCCCCGTACTGGACCTGCTGTCGTCATCAGAGGTCACCGGGTCACTTTTATCACAGTGTGACGTGAAATTCTCTAGCCCTGATTGGTCAGACGACCCGTTGCACAGGAGCTCCGCCCCGTCCAGGCCCGCGGAGGTCAAGGTCAAACGGTGGTTCAGGTTCATGTCCTCACACGTGTGTGTGCTCTCGCTCGGGTCCGAATGAAGCTTCATTCTCCTGCCGTGATGCTCACCTGCACAGGTGCCTCCAGCATCATCTGTCAATCAATGTCAATCTGGCATCACATGAAGAAGTCATGGCTGTTCCTGACGGAGACTGTGTGAAGAAAGACATTAAACCGTTAAAACGGAGCCCAGAAAAGATTAAAATGAAAAACATAGAATTTGTGGAAAAGAAATAACAGAATGTGTATGGGGAAATAGATTTCTAAAGGCCCTGTTGATAAAGATTCAATTTAAATGTTATTAATTCAGTCCATTAGACATGCTTTTAGATTATTAAAATGTAATTAAATCATTAATAAAAGAGAATCCAGAAAGAATAATAAGGAAAACATAGATTTGGGGAAATAATGCAGAAAATGTGTCATATGGCCCTGACATAAAATTTATTTCAATAAATATAAATGGTAACAAAATAGAAAATTGCTGAAGTTTTATTACTTCAGTTGATTAGACATGTATTTTGATTAAAAATAAATTAACTTCTTAAAATAAGGAGAATATGGACATACTGATTAAAGAAAAACTACTGTACTTCCAGTTAAATTAGTTCTTGATGTAAGTACTGCATAAAGCATGTTCTAATAAATTATTATAATTCAAACTCGTGCATTTCCATGAATTTCTACAAATCAACAAATCGGCTGAAACTCATTTAAAGTCCATCAACCAGGTATACATTGTGTTAATCTCCCAGTCTTTAATGTTTTAGGAGCTTTAACAGCATTACCGGAGCGCTGTCCTGTATTGTCGAGTGAAACATCCAACCGGCCGCACTAGGCCTCAGCGCCGCGGCCTCGATTTCACTCTCACACCCGGGAGGGCTCGCCTGAGCCGGGCAGCCGCCGCTCTTTCTCCCGGGGACCGATGAAGATCATAGTTCCAGTGAGGAGAGATCTGTCAGAAAAACGCCGTTAAAAGCCGAATCGCGGTTGTTCTTCCGCTTTCACGAGGGAAACCCTGTCAGATTTACGCGAAAAGCGTGTGATAGAGAATGAGATGAGAGAGACTCGGCGACACTGAATCACAGACCGCTGTTTACATGTGTGTGCGCGCGCGCGCGTGCGTGTGTATGCTGAAAAATCATCAAAACTTCATACATGTTAGTTAGAGGAGAATTACAGCAAGGTTTCAATACGAAGGAAAGGAAAATAATGAAATCTAATTATTTTCATGTGTTCAAGGCTAGAAATATGAACTTGTGTGAATATTCTAGAATTTTCCAGTTTTTATTTGACTTAACACACTTCATTCTGTCTCGCTCTTCCCTCAAGACATACTAATGTTTGAGAAAATCAGCTGTTCTCAGTAAAGCTTTCAGAGTAAAGGTTCAGATTCCAGAAGACAGAGCTTAAACAGGGAACAAACTCTGGAATCTTCAGGTGAATCTCAAGTTCCAGCTCTGCGATCTCGGAAGGTCGTATTTTCGAGTCGTGTTTCCGACATCAGTCACTTTCGTCGAAGCAAGATGGCGGTGTACCATCACATACATCACTATTAACCACGCACAATTACCACAAGGTTTTAAACTCTAGCCTAGAAAATAAAGTACAAAGAATGTGCAGCAGTTGTGTTTTGCTTTTTAACGTTTTATATTGATGCATGAAGCCACAATAAACTTTATTGTTACATAATATTGTTATATTACACAGATGTTCTATTTTGTGCAGGGAATCTAAAGCTTATTTAGTTGTAAATAAAAAAAAAGCCTGATTATGTCACTGCAAAATACCAATAAATATAGTGTTATTCCGCCACGTTTCTCACTGACACACACCCTAAAGACTCCTAACGATCGGGCTTAAAGAAAAGACTGAGCTTCCCACTCGTATTGACGATGTTGTGCTGGCGTTCATACGGGAGCTTAATTGTGTTCGCCACAGAATAAAACAAAATGACTTTTGATCTCACAATTCTGACTTT
The DNA here is from genome assembly GCA_021554675.1 of Leuciscus idus. Lineage (NCBI taxonomy): Eukaryota > Metazoa > Chordata > Actinopteri > Cypriniformes > Leuciscidae > Leuciscus > Leuciscus idus. Next base: position 40,589,070 of record CM038632.1, on the reverse strand, counting down.
TTTCCCTCAGAATTGCGAGATAGAAACTCTCTATTGCAAGTTATAAAGTCAGGATTGCGAGAAAAAGTCTGAATTGTGAGATTTAAAATCACATTTGCAAGAAAAAAAAAAATCAGAATTACAATAAAAGTCAGAATTTAGTGATATAAACTCACAATAGCGAGAAAAGTCAGAATTGCGAGATAGAAACTCTCAACTGCAAGTTATAAAGAACTGCGAGAAAAAGTCTGAATTGTGAGAAAAATTCTGAATTGTGAGATTTAAACGCAATTTTGAGATTTAAATGCAATTTTGAGATTTTTATTTATTTTTATTTTACTTTTTTTTTTTTTTTTTTTCTTCGGTGGGGAAAACAAGCTTTCATAAGTTCATGTGTGTTCAATTTGCAAACACGATCTTTTCAACATGGCTTGCATCATACAAATCAAAATAAATAATTAAGATTAATACTATAAAGATTATAATGATATTTTCATGATTATTAAGCCTGTCAATTTAAAAGTTTCATTTTATATTGATTTTGGAGGTGAAGTTAAATATTCATAGCAAAGAAACTATTGAAAAATGAAAATGAAAGGAAAAAGATACAAAGACAAATCAATCAAGATGACATCATAGTCCTTAAAATATTTGTTATTATTATTATTTATGAGTTTGAGAGATTTTTACAGTATGGGAAATCACAGCAAGACTTCACATCTAGACAAAATGAACGTGTTCTTGCAAACCAAAGAAGCTTGGTTACGTAAATATATCTTTAAGATTTTATGCAAAGAGATCAGGTGACGTCACCAACCAGCATGCGATACTCTCAGTCAACACTAGATGTCTCCAGTGTTCACGAGGCGTTAGGCAACACTGGTTCAGTGTGGAGATCTAAAAAATGGTGGTTGATGTCATTTCTGGCCTTAACTACTACTACACTGCAAACTAAAATGCTTTTCTTACTTAGTATTTCTGTCTTGTCAGTCCAAATATCTAAAAAATCTTAAATCAAGATGCATTTACTAGATGAGTAGATATTATGTCTTGTTTTCTGGGGAAATAAACCAAAATTAAGTGATTTGTTGCTTAAAAAAAAGCAAAATTATTGACCAATGGGGAAAGAAAAATTATCTGTTTTGTTAAATGTTCATCATGTTTCATGATAAGAACCTTGAAAGAATCAAAGTATTGGATGTGATCATGTGACTCTTCTCTGTGTGAAACAGACCTAAAAA
>CM038632.1:40575350-40577850 GCA_021554675.1 Leuciscus idus | reverse complement strand
ATTTCTATATAACTAATATTACATGATCTTTTCTCAATTAAACTGAAAGACTTCTACTTGATAAAAGATTGTAAATGATCAATCAGAGACAGAAGGACTGGAGGAGCGTGACAGGTTTGATTATGTTTGCATATGAAATATGATATTTCTTGTTATACGGATGTAAAATGTCCCTCACCACTTCATCCTCGAAGCCGCCGGCGAGCACCAGCGAGTACGAGCCGTCGTTACTGCGCCCGTGGATCCCCCCGACGTGAGGCCTGTGCACGCCCGCCTCGCTCACCTGAACACACACACACACACACACACACACAGTTAACAAACAGCCAGCCCTTCCCAGAATGCACTGCTCTGAGAAGATCTTCTCACCTGAACACGAAACTTCCACGTGGTTCCGACGGGAACGCCAGGAACGGGGCCGTAGTGATTGGAGGGGACAATCGTGCATTCTTTAGTGCGGCCCACACACGCCATACCCTATAAACACACACACACACACACACACACACACACACACACACACACACACACACACAGAGACACAGACACAGAGACAGAGACACAGAGACAGAGACACAGAGACACACACACACACAGAAACACAGACACAGACACACACACAGAAACACAGACACAGACACAGAGACACAGACACAGAGACAGAGACACAGAGACACACACACACACACACACACACACAGAAACACAGACACACACACAGAAACACAGACACAGACACAGAGACACAGACACACAGACAGAGACACAGAGACACATACACACAGACACAGAGACACATACACACAGACAGAGACACAGAGACACAGAGACACAGACACAGAGACACAGAGACACAGACACACAGACACAGACACACAGACAGAGACACAGAGACACAGACACACAGACACAGAGACACATACACACAGACAGAGACACAGAGACACAGAGACACAGACACAGAGACACAGAGACACAGAGACACAGACACACAGACACATACACACAGACACAGACACACAGACAGAGACACAGAGACACAGACACAGACACAGAGACACAGACACACAGACACAGAGACACAGACACACAGACAGAGACACAGAGACACAGACACAGACACAGAGACACAGACAGACACAGAGACACAGACACAGAGACACAGACACAGACACACAGAGACACAGACACAGAGACACAGACAGACACAGAGACACAGACACAGAGACACAGACAGACACAGAGACACAGACACAGACAGACACAGAGACACAGACACAGACACACAGAGACACAGACACAGAGACACAGACACAGAGACAGAGACACAGAGACACAGACACAGAGACAGAGACAGAGACACAGAGACACAGAGACACAGAGACAGACACAGAGACACAGAGACAGAGACAGAGACACAGACACAGAGACACAGACACAGAGACAGACACAGAGACACAGAGACACAGACACAGAGACACAGACACAGAGACAGACACAGAGACAGACACAGAGACACAGACACAGAGACACAGACACAGAGACAGACACACAGACAGAGACACAGAGACACAGACACAGAGACACAGACACAGAGACAGACACAGACACAGAGACACAGACACAGAGACACAGAGACAGACACAGAGACACAGACACAGAGACAGACACAGAGACACAGACACAGAGACACAGACACAGAGACAGACACAGACACAGACACAGAGACACAGAGACAGACACAGAGACACAGAGACACAGACACAGACACACAGACACAGAGACAGACACAGAGACACAGACACAGAGACACAGACACAGAGACACAGACACAGACACAGACACACAGACACAGAGACACAGAGACACAGACACAGAGACACAGACACAGAGACAGACACACAGACACAGAGACAGACACACAGACACAGACACAGAGACAGACACAGAGACAGAGACACAGAGACACAGACACAGAGACACAGACACAGAGACACAGACACACAGACACAGAGACAGACACAGAGACACAGAGACAGACACAGAGACACAGACACAGAGACACAGACACAGAGACACAGACACAGACACAGACACAGACACAGAGACACAGACACAGAGACACACAGACAGAGACACAGGGACACAGACACAGAGACACAGACACAGAGACACAGACACAGACACACAGACACAGAGACACAGACACAGAGACACAGACACACAGACACAGAGACAGACACACAGACACAGAGACACAGAGACAGACACAGAGACACAGACACAGAGACACAGACACAGAGACACAGACACAGACACAGAGACACAGACACAGAGACACACAGACAGAGACACAGGGACACAGAGACAGACACACAGAGACACAGACACAGACACACAGAGACACAGACACAGACACAGACACACACACACACACACACACATAGATGTTCTTAATTTAAATCATCTGCTTTTGCTTTTGAATACAGGTTTAGAGAAA
>CM038632.1:40562850-40570350 GCA_021554675.1 Leuciscus idus | reverse complement strand
CGCATAAAGACTTCACTTGTTTCATTACTGGATGAATCAGTGTTTTTGAACAAATCTCTTGAATGAATGATTCAATGACTCACTCATATAGACTTTCCTTGTTTCATTACTGCATGAATCAGTGTTTTTGAACAAATCTCTTGAATGAATGATTCAATGACTCACTCATAAAGACTTCACTTGTTTCATTACTGGATGAATCAGTGTTTTTGAACAAATCTCTTGAATGAATGATTCAATGACTCACTCATAAAGACTTCACTTGTTTCATTTCTGGATGAATCAGCATTTTTGAATGAATCTCTTGAATAAATGATTCAATGACTTACGCATAAAGACTTCACTTGTTTCATTACTGGATGAATCAGTGTTTTTGAACAAATCTCTTGAATGAATGATTCAATGAATCACTCATATAGACTTTCCTTGTTTAATTACTGGATGAATCAGTGTTTTTTTGAACAAATATCTTGAATGAATGATTCAATAACTCACTCATAAAGACTTCACTTGTTTCATTACTGGATGAATCAGCATTTTTGAACGAATCTCTTGAATAAATGATTCAATGACTCATTCATAAAGACGTCACTTGTTTCATTACTGGATGAATCAGCATTTTTGAACGAATCTCTTGAATAAATGATTCAATGACTCATTCATAAAGACTTCACTTGTTTCATTATTGGATGAATCAGTGTTTTTGAACAGATCTCTTGAATGAATGATTCAATGACAGACATGTTTTTAACAGTCGCTTGTCTCCACCTACTGGTGTAACGATGTAATTGATACAATCTTTGTTTGAGTTACTTTCTAAAGGTGATTTACTCTATTCTGATCTCTACTGTACACATCAGTGTTTACATCTGAACTATAATCTTTTATCCCAGTACTTCTGTGATAATCTGAATGATTGTAAGACAGAAATAATGATACTGTGTGTTGAAAAGACGGTTAGTGAAGCTGTTTCATGACAACGGCTCTCTCTGGATCAGAACACGGATCTGAGTGTTCGAATCGAGCATTGCAGTGAAAGCGAGTGCTCACCCCAGCAGGATCTTGACGTGGATCTCTTTGTTGGTGCGTGAGACGGCGTTCAGGGTCAAGATCTCAGCGTCGTACCAGAAGCCTCGCTCCTCGGGAAGCTCCAGGTTATAGTTGACCATCACCACATCTCCCACCTGGAGCTGGTCGAAGCTCAGAAGAGTTCTGGCCCGCGGACGCACGTCATCCGGGCTCATCGGCACCACGCCGTTCTCCGGGTAACTGAAACAAGACCAGAGTCATCAGCGAACAAATGAACCCAGTCGTCATGTTTAACTAGTGACTGAACCACAGATGGCTGAGAGAAACATCATGTGCTTCACCAAAACTGAGAACTGCAATAATGACTGTTTTCAAACAGGTTTCCTGAGCACTGCCCTCTTCTGCCATTGGTCAGTCAAACGGGTAGCCCCGCCCCCAAACCCACTCCATTGAGTCAGAAGTTGACATGTTCGGGCTTGTTTTTAACAAGATAACAAGAGTCACAAGATAAAACTGCAAATGAAGGGTTTCCCAAACTTGGGTTAACGAAAAGCTAATTAGATAATAAATTAAAAATATATATATAATTTTTTCTTAAGTGCAAACAGTCAAAATAAAACACTTACTAAAAATAAATTATATAAATATTAAATAAAAAATAAAATAAAACAATTAAAAAATCATTAAAAATGTAAAAAAAAATAATAAAATAAAAATTACTAAAATGTATTATTTCATATAAATTATCAAATTAAAAGATCATTTAAAAAATGTAATCATATATCATAACAATGTCAAATTAATATGAATCTATGAATAATAAAAAAAAAACAATCAAAATAAAACACCTGCTAAACATTTAAAATCAAAATGAAAGCAGTCAAAATAAAACACTGGCTAAAAAAACAACAAAAATGTTTTCAATTAAAATAATAATATAAAAACAATAATAATAAAACAAAAAATGTAAAAATCTCAAAAAGTAAAAAATAAATAAAAATAAGAAAAGCAAAATAAAGCAAAACATTTATGAAATAAATATTTCTAAAACATAAATCAAAATAAAACTTGCTAAAACTAAATTAAATCATAAAAATGTCAAATAAAAAAATAAAAAAAGAACAGTCCAAATAAAACACTTGCTTAAAAATTTATTAAATCATAAAAATGTCACATCAAAATAATTTTCTAATTTTCAAATAAAAAACTGAACACTCGCCAAAAAAAAAGAAAGAAAAAAGAAAGAAAAGAAAACGTATATTTTATTTGTAGAGCTGCGTGTCATGTGACCATTAACTGACATCATGTGAATGTGTTGATAAACTGCTGAAATATGCACTTCTGAGGGGACATTATTCGGCTGATTTGATCACCTATAATCTTCCGTATATCAGACGCCTCGATCTCTAGATCTCGACATCGGCCGCTGAGAAACGACAAACGAGTTATTCTGAACGTTTCCATCCCACGCCACAACACGAATCTCCTGAGGATGAACACGTTACATCAGTGATGAAACACACACGTCTCCTACCACACGCCATTTTGAGGAGCAACGACACCAAGTCGAGTTTCAGAAAACATCTGGAAGAAACACTGTCGCTCTGACCGTATTCACGCTCCGTAACAATGGCTGAACACACACACACACACACACACACACACACACTCTATTAATGCTGCTCTGAAAACACCATCACATGAGAAACGACGAACAGCAGCCGTGAAGATTAAGACTGGAAACAGTGTGTGTGTGTTTCTGTCTGTCCATCTGTCTGTCTGGATCCGCTCTCACTCTTCTGATGCTCGACACGCTCATGTTCTGAATATCAATATCAATATCACACACACACGCACACACACAAAGCAGCAGAAAAAACCTTGTGTGTGTGTGTGTGTTAATGTGAGTGTGTGTGTGAGTGAGTGTGTTAATGTGTGTGTGTTAATGAGGGCGTTTCTTCAGCTTCGGGCTCGTCTGACCCCGTGGACTCCAGAAAATAAACAGATTTCTTCAGTCTACTGATAACATTCATCAGTCCTGCTCATCATCATCATCATCATCAGTTATTGTTGATCATGTACCGTTAACCCTTCCTGTTTACCTGATGATGATCTAATGTGTTCATCGGTGTAAAGCTGATGAGTCCCGACAGTGTTTAACGCTGAATGAAGTGATGGTGTTTATCCGTCACAGGCTTCAGTCGTATCGCACGAACACACACATCTCTGCTGTCGGCACACACTAGCCGCGCGTGTGTTTGAGAATCTGAAGCGAGGACTGATGAAACGACGAGTGGAAGGAGGATTCAAGATTCACTATATCTCTCAATATTACATCTATTCAATTAATATCACAATCACAACAGTGCAGCGAACGCTCCATCAATCGCCGCATACAAATGCATTCGTTGATCCAAAATCACACACTTCCATATCGGGCTGCAGATATCCATTACTTTAGATCCAAGATCTATTTTCTATCCGATTAATCGATGGAATAATCGGTAAAATACTCGATTACTAAAATAATGGATATCTGCAGCCCTATAAAATGACTTAAAATACAGATATATAACAACAAGCAACAATAAATCCATCTCAGACTAAATTAATGTGCGATTAATTTGTTTAATTCGATTCATTAATTGCACTTAGGGTAATAATCGATGTAATGGCTTGACCGCCCTAGAGATGCAGTGAGTGTTTCTCCTTTCTTTTTAAAAGTTGATAAGTGTATTTATTCTGCGATCATAACTACGCATGATTATATGGCTGAGTTATGAGTGAGTTATGGCTGAGTTATCAGCATCTTCAACAAAACTAGCAAACAAATCACACCGTCCAACAAACCCGGATCTGAACACACAACACACCGACTCATTTAAGACATCTAATGTATTAAAAACACACAATCATATTCAATATTCTACTAATATGATGATGTATATGTGCATATTTTTCATATGTGCTTCTTGTCTTATTGTGAATGATTCATCATCAGCGAACGCTATTATAAAGAAATTAATATTCAGCTATTTCAGCTATTTTGTCTGGAACTTCTGCTTGTTTTCACACATTATTAACAGAAACTATGAGTGTGAGCAGATTTATATAATTGACTGTGAATTGATTTGTACATGGTTTGAGGTTTTTAGCATTTAAACAAACAAACAATCAAACAAAAAATATTAAACATGATGTGTTAAAAACCTTATAAATAATTTTAGATATTAATAAATAAACTATTAATAATGGGAATAAATAAACATGTTTAATATTTTTTTTAATGCTAAAAAGACTAATAATTTTAAATATTAATATATAAAACAGAACAGTGTGGTGGGGACAAAATAAAAAAACATGATTTTAGTTTACATGTTTTTAAGTTTTTAACATTTAAATAAACAAACAAACAGATGTTATTATTTAAACATGCTTTATTTATTTATTTATTTAAAAAAAAACAAGAAATCATTTAAAATATTAATATAGTTGTTGTGGAGACAAAAATATATGTATGATATCATTGCACATATTTTTAGTTTAGCATTTAAATAAACAAATAATATTATTTAAACATGTTTTATTTTAAAAATATTAATTTTAATATACATTTATTTAAATATTAATATATTAAAAACAGTTGTTGTGGAGACAAAATAAAAAATTATGTCAGTTTTAAATGTTTTTAAGTTATCAACATTTAAATAAACAAACAAATATATTATTATTATTCAAATAAAAGACTTTAGATCATTTTAAATATTTAAAAAATATGGTGTCATGTTTTTAAGTTTTTAACATTTAAATAAATAAATTTTTATATTTTTGTTAAACCCTAAGACAAATCATTTTAAATATTAATATTAAAGAGACTGTAGATGGTTCGCACTCTGAAAAAATAGACAAAGTCTTTAACAAAAAGAATCAATTATTTTAATAGAGCAATTATATTAATATTAAAAAGTAGTTGTGGGGACAAAATAAAAAAATATGATGTCAGTTTACATGTTAAGTTATCAACATTTAAATAAACCGACACTTTTTTTTTTTTTTTTTAAACTAAGACTTAAGATCATTTAAAATATTTTAAAAATAAGTTGTCATGTATTTACGTTTTTAACATTTAAATAAATAAACAAGCAATGCTATTATTAAACTTTTTTTTAAATGTAAGTTAAAAATCTAAGACAAACCATTTTATGACATGATGACTATTATAAAGTATATATGACAGGTCATAAAATCACGTTTGGGCTTGTTCACAATGATGTCGACTGTATCTGGGCCACATTGTGTCTTAATATCTCAAAGCAATCAAATTTATGGCATTTGGAAACAATCTGGTTTGATGCGCGTCTGATCTCTTAAACGCCGGCGGTTTCTTTACAAAGTCCAGAGGTTCTTACACTAGAAGACACTAGAAGTGTGTGTCTGTCGGAGACGGCAATGCTGACAGAAACACCAGCGATTTCAAAACGTGTTGAGCCCCGCCTCCACTCACTCACTCAGCTCAGAGATCCACTGGTTGACGATCACACGTTGATCTGATTGGTTACAAGGTAGTTTGTGACGTCAGAAACACCAGCGATTTCAAAGCGTGTGTTTGAGACTGTCTTTGGTTCACTGCAGTTTTAAGGAGGAAATACTCAGCAATGGTGTCGACTTATGAATTTACACATGGTTTGTATTAAAGCGTATTAAACACACCACATAGACACATAAACAACTTTTTTTAGCTTTTTTTTTGTTTTGTTGCTTTTTTCATGTTAGTTTCAGTTTATTTCAGATTTTAAAGTAGTTTATATTTTATTTTAGCTATATTTCAATAAACAGAACTGTAATAAGGTTAACGATAATAACTTTGGTTCACACTCTGAATCAGACCCAGGTGACCCGAGCACTAGTTCCTGTTACTAACCTCAACAAACACTTTTCTTGGATCAGCTTGGTTTCCCAGCATGCATTGCTTTGCTTTCGGAAGCGATACACTTACCCCATTCAGAACGCATCCCATCATGCAAATCACAGCAATACCAATCCACCGCACGGTAAGAATCCAATTAAAATCCAGACCAGAGGGGGGAAAATAAAGAGACTTCCTTCCCATGATGCACTTACTCTTCATATTTAATGTGGTACAAGACGTCCTGGCGGCTGTTTGCTGAATCTGTTTTGGAGGTTGTCGATTGGCTGTTGTCCGAGTTTAACCCTTTCTCCGGCGTGCTGGTAGAGTCGGCGTTTGCCTCAGACTCCAGTTTACCATTAGTGCGTTTGCTGGGTCGGCCCACCCTGTTCTGTCCTTTACTGGCAGGAGTGACTTTAGCAATGACGCCTTCGAACCAGGCGCCGATACTGACGTCTCTGCAGTCCACCAACTCGTTCACCTGAACACAACGCAAACAAGAAACAGGTACGCATCATGATCATCACACTTACAGGCTCATGATTGATTGTCATATCAGTCACTGTGATTTAACTGCCTATTTGCTCAAGCCACTGCCTTTATTTGTTTATCACACCTTATTTATTTGTTATCTAAGCCAGAATTGCGAGAAAAAAGTCAGAATTGCGAGATATAAAATCGAAATTGCGAGAAAAAATTTCAGTATTGTGAGAAAAGTCAAAATTACGAGAAAAAATTCAGAACTGCGAGAAATTCAGAACTGCGAGAAAAGTCAGATTCCGAGAAAAAGTCAGATTGCGAGAAATTCAGAACTGCGAGAAAAGTCAGATTGCGAGAAAAAGTCAGATTCTGAGAAAAAAGTCAGATTGCGAGAAAAAGTCAGATTGCGAGAAAAAGTCAGATTCCGAGAAAAAAGTCAGATTGCGAGAAAAAGTCAGATTGCGAGAAAAAGTCAGATTCTGAGAAAAAAGTCAGATTCCGAGAAAAAAGTCAGATTGCGAGAAATTCAGAATTGCGAGAAAAAGTCAGATTGCGAGAAAAAGATTGCGAGAAAAAGATTGCGAGAAAAAGTCATAACTGCGAGAAAAAGTCAGATTGCAAGAAAAAAGTTAGATTGCAAGAAAAAAGTCAGATTGCGAGAAAAAGTCAGATTGTGAGAAAAAAGTCAGAAAAAAAAGTCAGAATTGGGAGAAAAAAAGTCAGTATTGCAAGAAAAGTCAGAATTGGGAGAAAAAAAGGCCAGAATTGCAAGAAAAAGGTCAGAATATAAATATAAACTGAACAAAATGTGTGATTGTATTCATAAACAAATATTTCACAGGGTAGAATGAGATGAATTATAAAAACAACAATCACCACCATAAATATTAAAACAATAATATAAAAGTTAAAATATCATTTGAAAATATTATTATTACCATTATTATTAAAATAATATTTTAGGTTATTATTATTATATGTCATGAATGTTAGGCTATATTATACGTTATGTTAAAATTCACACTTTGGTTTTGGTACATAACTCATCTAAATATTAAATTTTATTGATCAAATTGATAATTATC
>CM038632.1:40550350-40555350 GCA_021554675.1 Leuciscus idus | reverse complement strand
ATAATATTTATTTATCTTTTAAAAGCACTGATCTGGAGTAGCACCTGTAATTTCATTGTATTTATGCAATGACAAATAAAGCTTGAATTGAAATTGAATGTCACAGTTTCACTCGTGATGGTATTGAGGAAACAGCACATTTTACATTTTTATAGGCAGTATGTTCCCTAGTTAGTGGGTGTTTGCCAAAGGCAGGGCACTCCCTATTGTTATTGCTGCTCATTCTTTTCTTTTCTTTATTATTCCGCCAAAAGTTTGACACGCTACTCCTCCAGCAGCTTTTGTCACAGATACACGAATGAGGCGTCAAATCGTGCGGATTATTGAGGAGAGGTGTGCTATGACTTTTATAAGCGATCGGGGGTACGGTGTTTGCCCCAGGGGTGAAAAAGCGGCCGAAAAATAGCATAGATTTAACATTGTGACAAACTTTGAGTCATAGCTCAGAGCGAGGATTTCGCAGAAATGTGTGATTTGCCACATTTGAAGGGGCTGACAGGCTCTGTAAGAACATTCCTCACAATGGGGTAAAAGTTGCACCCCTGGGGGGAAGGAGCGTCCCAAAGTCTCCCATTGACTTACTATGGCGAAGGTCGGCCCATGAAATGCATGCGTTTCTCCTACTATGGTAAATTGCATAGGGATTTTGAATTGAACATAGCTCTGGATCACAGTGTCATAGAGACACGGGGCGGGCTCATTTTACTCAGACGACCAATCAGTCTCTCAGGATCATTGTAAAGCTATCAAGCCACGCCCTAGCAACCATTTAGAGCACCTTAGCAACAAGTTCCATAGACGTCCATTGAAAGAGATCAAAGGGATATCTCCGGATAGAAGTGTCTTGAGGGTGGTCTCGTTTGACTCAGGGCAGCAAACAGCCAATCTTGAAACACTTCAACACTTTCTGGCCACGCCCTAACAACCATTGTCAAGCACCTTTGCAACCAAAATCCAAAGAGGGATATCTTCCATTCTGAATGTCAGAGGCATGGGAGTTGGTTTATATCATTTATATCATTCATAGTGACAAGAAGCCTTTAGAGTTTCATCATTGGCAGCTGCCAAGCCACACCCTAGCAACCAAACAGAGTACCCTAGCAACCGTTTAACAAGCCCTATATCTCTGCATCAGAACATAGAGATATGGGTTGGCTCTTTTGCCTAAATCGTGGTAAATCATGCTAGAACGTGGTAAATCATACTAGAAACATGGTAAATCAAGGTAAATCATACTAGAACATAGTAAATCAGGGTAAATCATCCTAGAACATGGTAAACTAAGGTAAAACATGGTAAACTATAGTAAATCACATGCTAGCACCATGCTAACAAACATGCTAATCATGCTAGCATTATCCTAAGAACATACTAATCATGCTAGCAAAATGCTAATCATGCTAGCAACATGCTAATCAGTGAGAGTTGATTCAGTGAGAGCTGATTCAGTTTTATGATTCAGTTCAATTTCAATTAATCGATTCCAAAGAAACTTGACAAAGATTTGTTTGTTTAATCACTCAAAAATGTTCACGAAAGTGTCTGTAGATATTGCAGAAAACATACACAGAGGAATCTATTGCTGTTTATTGTTCTATTTGTGCATATAAAACATGATTAAATATTAAACATGCCTAGATTTTTATTTCATGACAGATGAGGCCATCCTTAAAAATATTTTGGTTTGCAGTAACAGCAAAAAAAAAGAAAAAAAGGGGCGGTAGGTAGGTCTATATTTTTTTATATATAAAAAAAAATAATATAAAAAAGTGTATTTTTTTAATTTATTTTTTAAAAAATCGGGGTCGGGTCGGATACATTTTTCACCTATGTCTAGGGGCTGTTTACACCAGGCCACTTCATGCGTTTTTCTCAGATCGGATTCCAATCTGATTTATCAAAACGATTCCATTTACACCTGGTTACATAAATGTGTGTTGTTGTTTTTTTGCTGATATAAATCCGATCTTCAATTCCCGCTATATGCAGATTTGGAGTGCACGTCACCGAAAGCCACGAGATACATTATTTTATTGATCATTAGCTAAAATTTCTGAATCAAAGCCCGCAATAAGAGAAAGCGGAAACAGCCCTGGTAAGATCATTTCGTTTCTTTACATTTAATGAAGATGATTATGTGTTAAGCGCCTGCGACTTACTTTCACTTTGATTTGCGATAGTTTGCACGTTGATGCAGCTTCTCATCTGCGGCGAGTGTGTTGCAGTAGCGTCGTCACATCTGACTAAAACATGACATATAGCCTATAACACGCTCTCGCATGTTTATTTTTTAATAAACCATATTCAACAACATATAAAAATGAAATAATCTTTAGAGTAAAGCCGCAGCCATCATTACCAAGCGCGAACCATTGACAGTGAATGAAACGAAGCGAACTTAGCTTGCAGGCTGTAGTGTGATGCGTTAAAGTCCCACTCCGATCATATTTTGAGCTATTTTTAAACATTCTCAGTGGTCTTTAAATGATGATTATGCCGTTTTTAGCCAAAATCACAAAACCTGTGCCGTTTTCTGGGACTTCGCTTCAGCAGAGTGGCAGTAGCTCATTAGCAATTCGCCTCTGCGTTGTGGGCGGAGCCGTTGGCTGAAGCGAGATACATAGGCAGCAACAGCCTCTTTCTGTCTTTCTTTCTTTCTGTCAACACAGAAAACATTTCATCACTGGATAGTTTTTTTCGTTTAATTAAAGTGTTGTTTTATGTCAGCTGAATGTCCGGAACGCTTTTCAGAGAAGATAAGGCAACTTATTTAGCACAATTCACACCCAGCGGCAATTCAGAAAAAGAAAAAAAAAAATCTCCGAATGCTCCACATGAAACTTTGGTCTTCCGACCTTTTACCGCCGTGTCGATTTATTTTGATTAATATGTGCGAGGGAGAGAGAGCAAGACAGCGCTTAGTTTGGAGACGGTGAGGTCTTGTTTACATTTTCGCCTGGCTCCGAAGACAGAGAGTGCGCGCGCGCGTCCGGGTCTCTCTCTCTGCTCGTTCTTTCAGTTATAAACATGTCCTGTCACAAGCGCAGCAGTTCATCTACATTACTCACCGATCAAATAAGACTTTGGCGGGACAAAAAATCACTTTGGCGGGCGCTAAAACAAGTTCAATGCAGGAAAATTCATGCGTGAATTTAACTGAGTAGTACATGACCATGCACTCGCACAAATGCGACCACATAAAATTTTAACTCGCACATTCTCAAAAAATGGTCGCAGTCTGGAACCCTGGAACGTAATCCATTCATCTCTCACAGCAACATGTTTTGGTAAAGCATGAAAGCTAATAACAATATCTCTCCTCTTAGCATTGCAACCCGCTACCGCACATAGGTATTGATCCGCCATCGTCTTCTCTACTCCTCAGAACCTGAGCGGGCGGGGCGGAGGGGAGTATGAGCTTGTGGCCCCGCCCAGTGGAGTTACTACGTCACAACTCCAGTCTATTTTAGCCGGCATTTTAGCGTCTGCTACTGATTCACAGCCATTTGAATGCAGAAATACTCAGAAATACAACTTTGAGCGTATTTTTCTCAAGATATGTCCTCTAGCATAAGAAAAATACCACAAGAACATGTTAACACCTAGAAAAACATGATTTTCATCGGAGTGGGTCTTTAACCAATGGTGTCAGATGACGCGCCACGGGTTTTTATTTAAAAGAAAGAACGTAGCTTATGTTTGTATGTAGGTCTAGGCAATTTATATTCACAATACTTAATAACTAATATTATTTTATTGCATTTGTATTAGTTGTTTTAAGAGTTAAAAAAAAAAAACGGTCGGTCTTAACGCAAGTTTACAACCGGCAAGTCGGTCGGACTAAAAGAAAAAAAGAAAAATAAATTGGGTCGGTACTAAATTGACAGGGTCGGTCGGGTTACGGCAAACAAGAATATTTTTAAGGATGGCCTGAACCGATCATCTCTTCCTCTTTACTACTAGTTACAGCAATAAGTGTTTATGCCGCTGTTTACATGTTTGAATTTCAAAAAATGAATTGCAGTAGAAAAAAAATTGGCTACAGAAAAAAAGACCCTGCAACCGGCCCAATGCGAAAACAAGGATAAATATCGGAAGGGCATTACATGTAGTCACGCAATGTCTGTGTGAGAGTGAGTGTGCATGTGTCTGTGTGAGAGTGAGTGAGTGAGTGTGTGAGTGAGAGTGTGTATGTGTGTGTGTGTGTGAGTGAGAGTGTGTATGTGTGTGTGTGAGTGAGTGTGTGTATGTGTGTGAGTGAGTGAGTGATAGAGAGAGAGTGTGTGTGTGTGTGAGTGAGTGAGTGAGTGTGTATGTGTCTGTGTGAGATTTAAGTGTGTAGAAAATTTAACTACGCGTCGCGGCGACGCGGACCGCAAGATCTGTGATTGGTCGGCTGGATAGCATCGCGTTTCCTCCTACGCATTTCCGGAATGATCTTCTGCACTCTGCACCGCCCGCCCGCCATTTTTAAATTCCGAAGATCAGTGAAGAGCCATGGAAATAGACCAAGTGACCGAGAGATTGCTTGAAGAAGTGCGGAAATACAGCCATCTGTATGACTCCTTCAGTCGCCATTGCTCGTAGAAACCTAAACTCAAAACAGCCGCGAGGAATGTAAACACAGTGGAACATTAAAACCCACCCGCGCCAACTAGCGTTTCGGCGGTGTTACTGCAGAGCAACACAGACATTCGCAGAAGTATAAATACTCACGACGGCGTCGCCTACGTGCGTAGCCTACGACGTACACTACGGCGTACACTCGACGCAGAAGTATAAATTGGCCTTGAGTGAGAGTGTGTGTGTGTAAGTGAGTGAGTGAGTGAGTGAGTGAGTGAGTGAGTGTGTGTGTGTGTGTGTGTGAGTGAGTGAGTGAGTGAGTGTGTGTGAGTGAGAGAGTGAGAGTGTGTGTGTGTGAGTGAGTGAGTGAGTGAGTGAGTGAGTGTGTGTGTGAGTGAGAGAGTGAGTGAGTGTGTGTATGTGTGTGTGTGTGAGTG
>CM038632.1:40525350-40542850 GCA_021554675.1 Leuciscus idus | reverse complement strand
TTCCAGAGTTTTGGAGCCAAATGTGAAAATGTTCTCCCTCCTTTGGTGGTTCTGGATATCCTAGGTATGACCAAAAGCCTTGAATTTAGTGATCTTAAAGAGCGCGATGGATTATAGGGTGATAGAAGATCCGTTAAATAGACTGGAGCTAAGCCGTTTAGGGCTTTATAAGTCAGTAGCAATACCTTGTAGTTAATACGGAGCTTTATAGGTAACCAATGCAGTGATGATAAAATCGGTGTTATATGATCATATTTTCTTGATCTCGTAAGAACTCTAGCGGCGGCATTTTGGACTAACTGTAGCTTGTTTATTGAGGATGCAGGACAACCAGCTAATAAAGCATTACAGTAATCCAGTCTCGAGGTCATGAATGCATGAACTAACTTTTCTGCATCAGAAACTGATAGCATATTACGTAGCTTAGCAATGTTTCTAAGGTGGAAAAAGGCTGTTTTTGTAACATATGAAATATGATTTTCAAAAGACAGGTTGCAATCGAGTATAACACCCAGGTCTTTTACTGTAGAGGATAAAGTAACAGGACATCCTATGATGTTAAAGTTGTATTGTGCGAGGTTTTGTGGGCGGTGTTTTGAACCGATAAGTATTACCTCTGTCTTGTCTGGATTTAATAAAAGAAAATTACGCGTCATCCAATCTTTTATATCTTTAACACACTCTGTCAATTTGGAAAATGTAGCGTTTTCATCCGGCCGTGATGAAATATATACAGGTCCTTCTCAATAAATTAGCATATTGTGATAAAGTTCATTATTTTCCCTAATGTAATGATAAAAATTAAACTTTCATATATTTTAGATTCATTGCACACCAACTGAAATATTTCAGGTCTTTTATTGTTTTAATACTGATGATTTTGGCATACAGCTCATGAAAACCCAAAATTCCTGTCTCAATAAATTAGCATATTTCATCCGACCAATAAAAGAAAAGTGTTTTTAATACAAAAAAAAGTCAACCTTCAAATAATTATGTTCAGTTATGCACTCAATACTTGGTCGGGAATCCTTTTTGCAGAAATGACTGCTTCAATGCGGCGTGGCATGGCCGTAATCAGCCTGTGGCACTGCTGAGGTGTTATGGAGGCCCAGGATGCTTCGATAGCGGCCTTAAGCTCATCCAGAGTGTTGGGTCTTGCGTCTCTCAACTTTCTCTTCACAATATCCCACAGATCCTCTATGAGGTTCAGGTCAGAAGAGTTGGCAGGCCAATTGAGCACAGTAATACCATGGTCAGTAAACCATTTACCAGTGGTTATGGCACTGTGAGCAGGTGCCAGGTCATGCTGAAGAATGAAATCTTCATCTCCATAAAGCTTTTCAGCAGATGGAAGCATGGAGTGCTCCAAAATCTCCTGATAGCTAGCTGCATTGACCCTGCCCTTGATAAAACACAGTGGACCAACACCAGCAGCTGACATGGCACCCCAGACCATCACTGACTGTGGGTACTTGACACTGGACTTCAGGCATTTTGGCATTTCCTTCTCCCCAGTCTTCCTCCAGACTCTGGCACCTTGATTTCCGAATGACATGCAAAATTTGAGCAACCACTGAGCAACAGTCCAGTGCTGCTTCTCTGTAGCCCAGGTCAGGCGCTTCTGCCGCTGTTTCTGGTTCAAAAGTGGCTTGACCTTGGGAATGCGGCACCTGTAGCCCATTTCCTGCACACGCCTGTGCACGGTGGCTCTGGATGTTTCTACTCCAGACTCAGTCCACTGCTTCCGCAGGTCCCCCAAGGTCTGGAATCGGTCCTTCTCCACAATCTTCCTCAGGGTCAGGTCACCTCTTCTCGTTGTGCAGCGTATTTTGCCACACTTTTTCCTTCCCACAGACTTCCCACTGAGGTGCCTTGATACAGCACTCTGGGAACAGCCTATTCGTTCAGAAATTTCTTTCTGTGTCTTACCCTCTTGCTTGAGGGTGTCAATGATGGCATTCTGGTCAGCAGTCTTACCCATGATTGCGGTTTTGAGTAATGAACCAGGCTGGGAGTTTTTAAAAGCCTCAGGAATCTTTTGCAGGTGTTTAGAGTTAATTAGTGAATTCAGATGATTAGGTTAATAGCTCGTTTAGAGAACCTTTTCATGATATGCTAATTTATTGAGACAGGAATTTTGGGTTTTTATGAGCTGTATGCCAAAATCATCAGTATTAAAACAATAAAAGACCTGAAATATTTCAGCTGGTGTGCAATGAATCTAAAATATATGAAAGTTTAATTTTTATCATTACATTATGGAAAATAATGAACTTTATCACAATATGCTAATTTATTGAGAAGGACCTGTATTTGAGTGTCATCAGCATAACAATGGAAACTAATTCCATGTTTCCTTATAATATTTCCAAGTGGCATCATATATATTGAGAATAACAGAGGGCCTAATACAGATCCCTGCGGCACTCCATGGTTTACTGGAGTTATGATCGATTTTTCTCCATTTAAATAGACAAAATGGTAGCGGTCAGATAGGTATGATTTGAACCAGCTTAGTGCTTGTCCTTGAACACCAGTATAATTTTGTAGTCGATCTAAGAGTATTGTGTGATCTATAGTATCGAACGCAGCACTAAGATCAAGTAAAACTAGACACCACTTTTTCTAATATTTTAGACATAAATGGAAGATTTGAAATGGGTCTATAATTTGTGACCAAACCTACACACACACACACTCACTCACTCGCTCTCTCTCACACACACACACTCTCTCTCTCACACACACACTCTCTCTCTCTCTCTCTTACACACACACTCTCTCTCTCTCTCTCACACACACACACTCACTCTCTCTCTCTCTCTCTCACACACACACACAGTATTGATCTGACAGATCTCCAGAATCAGAGGTAGGGTTAGTGTTGGTCTGTCTCCTGATATCGGGATCATCATAAGGCCTGTAGCGCCCCCTGCTGGAGACTTGCCTTCACTGACGCTCAACATTAGTCAGATGTGTGAATCACAGCACTGTAGTCTACAGCCACTTGAAATGCCATTATATGTGTGATCATATTTGCATGAACACTATGACAAGCTTTAGTTTGGAGCAATCTCAGACTGAAGTGATGCGTGTCATCTGTGATAAAGCACACGACGTGGGTCTGTCTTTAAATAAGGGTTTTATTATCACAGAAGCAGTATATGTCCCACTACAGCGGTGAAGGGTTTCAAACAACGTGAAAATAAACCATGGAGAGGGAATGCGAGTAACAGCACAGCCAACACAGACACAAGCATGAACACTTCTCATATACAAAATAAAGAGATGCCGGCGAGAGGTAAGAGAGCTTTGGATGATCGATTCAGTTCTCCATCAGGGGTTTGTACCAGTCGTGTCGCTGCGTTCACACACACACACACACACCACATTCAAAGAGCTCGACGTTCACGACTCAGACGGTCGAAAAACTACAAACGACATTCTGAGGTAAAAAACAAAACAATAAAACTAGCCATAAACATCACACAGAAGAGCAAGACTTCATAGCATACTAAAAACAGTGAATAATATCCAATCAGAATCAAAACGTACCCAAAAACCTATAAATGACCTTTTTTTTATATATATATATATATATGTGTGTGTGTGTGTGTGTGTTGCGTACATTCCAGAAAATGTATAAACAAAAAGCACAAGTTAAACTGAGGGCAGAGGTCAAACACGACATCATCACTCGTTCCCTCTGAAGCCTGTAAACAGTGTGTGTGTGTGTGTGTGTGTGTGTGTGTGTGTGTGTGTGTGTGTGTGTTTACAGGCTGCAGAGGAAGTGTGTGATGAAGAGCAGACGTTAGTCTTCATCCGAGGAGTCCCTGTCGAAGCTGTAGGCCATGAAGAGCACGTCGGGTCGCGCGGGGACCGAAGCCTGGCCCGGTTTCACCATCTCAAAGCCCAGGAAGCTGAACGTACGCACCAGTTTCACTGCGGACACACACACACACACAGGTCAGAACATCAGAACCCACACACACACACAGGTCAGAACATCAGAACACACACACACACAGGTCAGAACCTCAGAACAAACACACACACACACACACACACACACAGAGGTCAGAACATCAGAACACACACACACACACACACACACACACACACACACACACACACACACACACACACAGAGGTCAGAACATCAGAACACACACACACACACACACACACACACACACACACACACAGAGGTCAGAACATCAGAACACACACACACACACACACACACACACACACACACACACACACACAGGTCAGAACCTCAGAACAAACACACACACACACACACACACACACACACACACACACACACACACACAGGTCAGAACCTCAGAACAAACACACACACACACACACACACACACACACACACACACACACACACACACACACACAGAGGTCAGAACCTCAGAACACACACACACACACACACACACACACACGTACCACGGTCGTCCCGGTTCTTATAAAAGCAGACGAACACACTGAGAACCTTCAGATGCTCTTCAGCGAACTCCAGCAGAGAGATGAAGCTGAAACACACACACACACACACACACACATCATCAAACTACATCCGACACGCTCCGAATGACATACTGTGAAAGAAAATCATGTGGAATTTTTTTGGGGGGAAATATTTTGTATCGAGTTACATAATTATTTTTTTTTTAATCTAATTTTTATTATTTCAATCAATCGTTTATAAACTATTTTATTATTTATATTTTCATCTAATTTGTATTTATTTTTATTTATTTATTATCTGATTTTTTTTAATTAAATAATTTTTATAATTTGCTATAAACAATTTCATTTATTTATAAATATAATTTGTATTTACTTTATACATTTATAAATGTATAATCTAATTTTGTTATTTATTGAATTTATACATAATTTTTATTAAGTCATTATTTATTTAATCTAATTTCTTTTTTAAATATTTTGCTTATTTTTATTTAAATAATTTTATATTCAATATTTTTATATTTGTTTGAATCTATTTTTCCATAATTTATTTTAATCAAATTGTTATTTAAATAAATTTGTATTATTAATTTTAAAACTAATTTCATCTATTATTTCAATCCAATTTGCATTACTTTTATTTATTTTATAACCTAATTTTTATTATTTACTTATTTTTATTTGAATAATTATTTTATTCAATAATTTTTTTATATTTTCAAATGTATTTAAATATACATTTAAAAAAAGATATATAATTTATATTGATTAATAATCTAAATTCAATTTTGTTTATAATTTTAACAATATTTTTGTATTCAATATATTTAGAATGTAATAATTGCATTAATTTAAATCTACTTTTTTATATGATTTATTTAAATCTTATTTTCATGCTTCGCTCCTACGCTTCCCCTCTGCCGCATCACTGAGGCCGTTGCTATGGGGTTGAGTGCGGTTGCTAGGGTCACCTCTCCTTGCTGCCCTCAGGGAAAGCATCACAGGGAATCTCCACGAACAGGCCGTCTCCCTGAAGCACCGCCTCCCATTGGATGATCCGGGACACGGTGGGCCGGCTCTGGAAGTGAAGGATTCTGGGACGCCCGCTCACAGCCGGCTCTTCAGTCACGGTCAACTTCCTGTCCTGAGGACCAGAACACAGGCGTGAGCTTTAGTCGCCATTGCTTTTTGATTACTTTTATGATGGAGGGATGCAGTTTATTGGGCTTCAAAAGCTCATCCTCTATTCACTGCCGTTATAAAGCTTGAAGAGCAGGATGTGTTTCACTATAACTCTGTGTTCGTCTGACAGAAGAGTGTCATATACACCTATGATGGGATGAGGGTGAGTGAACTTCATTTTTTGGGTGATTTAACCCTTTAAAGCAGTGGATGAGTGGTCATGTGATGAGTGGTCATGTGATGAGTGGTCATGTGATGAGTGGTCATGTGATGAGTGGTCATGTGATGAGTGGTCATGTGATGAGTGGTCATGTGATGAGTGGTCATGTGACGAGTGGTCTCACCGAGTACAGCTGCTGAGCTGCGGGTGTGTGATCCCGTGCCCCGTTCCCTCGCCCACCTGGGATCTTCAGAGGTGGGTGAGGGGCATCAGGAACACCACAGAGGCCCTGGACCAGTGGAACTACTACAGCACACGGACACACTGCGGAAACACACACACACACACACACATCAGATCCGCTCCATCAGCATGGGATCGCAGTCGTTACACACACCTCGGTTACCCTCAAACTCAAGGACTTAAAGGGGTCATCGGACGCCCGTTCTCCACGAGTTGGGGTGATTCTTTAGGGTCTTTATGTCAAGTTTGTAACATTCTTTGGTTTAAATTCCTCAATGTTTGTGTAAAACACCCTTTACCTCCTCAAAACACAGCAACCCGTTTCAGTGCATGTACCTTTAAATATATGCTAATACGGGAAATATGCTAATACGGGACAGTCCGTCAGCGGTCGTGGGCGGAGCATGAGCATTATGACATCATAGAGCTCAGAGAATCCAAACAGCCTGATTAGGCCAAAGAAGCAGTGAATGTGTTTTCTTCACAGTGTGCTGGTTATGTGTCCACACACTGATACACACACACCATATACCAGTGCATTGTGCATCCGATGACCCTCTAATGCGTGTCAAGAGAGCGCAAGGTTACGTCGCGTTATCGTTACAGTGTTCATGTGTCAAACACAACTAGGTTTTATGGTTTACATCAGCTTAGCGAGCTTTCTCTGTAATCATCTTTGGACAGCCAAATATCTTCAAACTTGCATTTATCTATCTTTGCAGTGTTTCACGGTGTGTGTGTGTGTGTGTGTGTGTGTGTGAAGCGTTGAGGTTCCATCATAGTAGTTTCGTGCGTGTGTGAACGTCATGGCAACACACAGCACCTCACGCGGGAAACACTGAAGGTAACGTGTAAATGCGTGTGACTAGCGATAATGAAGCGAGCTAGCGCGCACAGGCCTCGGCGTGCTGGTGACATCACATTAGCGGAGCGAGGGAATCATCGGGAACTTTATCCAGAACACATCAAAGCTCTTTGTATTTATGAATGTTTATTTTCAAAAACTTTTTTTTTTTCAGATTCACAAACTTTAGGATTTAATCGAATCTGTAATCGTTCAAACGCACAACTACAAACAAACATAAAAATAAAAGTGCACTTGCATTATTGTGTGTGTTTATGATGCGTTTCTCCTTCTCCAGCGCATCTTAAGGGTTTTCACACGTTGTTTTAATTTTAGTTGTAGAATAACATGCACATTTCTTTATGAAAAGAAATTTGTTTAAAAAGAGGTTTGTTTTCTTTAAATATTAGATTTTTTAATATCTGACATTTGAGGCTTTAATGTTGTAGAAAAGCAATAAAGTTCTTTAGGAAGAGTGTCTTCAGCTTGTTTATTACAGTACGGCATGCAGTCGCTTCAAACAACGGCATAAAGCCATTCAAAACATCACTCAATGTCAATTATGATCATAGTAATTACAATTCCATGGGAATAATCAACAATTATGATTTCTGCCCTAGCGATCTGGCTTCGGTCCTCCAGTTCACAGTCACATGACTTGTGTTGGAGAGTTATTCTGTAATAGTCTTTCTATTGTAGTTTATATGCATGTCTTCTTAAAAAGGCACATATTTTTAATGCAAATTTTTATAATTATGTGCATCTTTGTGTTTCTTTATGCGATATACCATTTATTAGCGGCATTAGCTGCCAGAACAAATACTTACTATATTTCTTTTTAGCTTTCATTTACTTTAGTGCGTTTCTAACCAACTTTATTATTTCAGACACACTGTAAAAAAAAAATATTTTTGAAGTTTTAACTTTTATATTTTCAGGTGTTCATTTTAGGCAATTTTATTAAAAATAAAAATGTCAAAATGTGTGTGAACATTAATGTCACTGATGTCAAATTCGGTTAGCACATCTTTTCGTGGCGTTTTTCTAATAAAATAAATAATTGCATCGTTCTTCACTTTCAAAAATGTTCTGAAAATAAACAAAACCATTGAAACACACAAATGTCTATCATACACTCCAGTTTTATTGTTCATATAAGTTTCTAAATCCTGCAAATACAAAAATATATATATATATATAAAAAAAAAGGCTAATGTTGTAGTTTCCGGTCCACAGAATTATCTGAAATGTTCAGCTTAAATATTTCCGAAACATGCATAACTGGATAAATCCTATGTAGTATTTTATTGGATGAAAAAGTAATAATTTTCCAACATTGCAACATTGATGTTTTAAACTCGTGACGTCACCAAGCGGTTCTTCTCATGTGCGCGTGCAGTCAAAGCACAGAAATATGGTGAATAAAGTCATAAAAGATTGATTACGCAACAGTGACGTCTAAATAAATTATATGTACTTCCGGTCATAAGCGAATGATTTCCCTCGCGCGTTATTGTGTCAAAATTGTTTATATTTTTTCATAATTGTTTTTATATGATGTCTGCTTATATATATATATATATATATATATATATATATATATATATATATATATATACACACATCAGATTTAAAAAAAAAAAAAATCAACGCGATCATACACATCACCGAATCTCATTTAAATGTACAATCCGGAAAAATAAAATATAACCAACATTAAAATACTCGTCGGCGCGATCAAAGGCCCGAGCCCGGTGACGTCACGACGTCGACGTGACGTGCGTGTAAAGAGCGAGGCCTTCGACGTCAAATCTCAAAACAAAAATAGCTTAAATCGAAACTAACACGATAAGCGCGTTCATAATTCCTCGATCTGTGAAAATACACGCGTTTATCGCCTAATAAGCGACATTCCGACACCAGTCACTGAGTCAGGCGTGAGACCGAGGATTTAAAGGGATACTTTTTTTTAGGCCATATTTCCTTCATTCAGATTTCAGTTGATCATCTTAACGTGACATGATGATGGGTTTCCAACACTTCTAAAACTTGACAGATGTACTTCAGTGTGTGTGTTAGATGACCAACACGGTTTAGAGCGTCACACACAAAAAAAAAAAAAACATCTGCTAGCATTAGCATTAGCCCTTCAGGCCCCTGTGAGGAAATAATTCCCACTAAACCGCATAATTAAGTCAACAGCCCCTTATTATAATGACTCTATATTGTCATATGAAGATTTTCAAGTTGTAAAATGTGCGTAAACGGGCTGTTAGCGGGGTAGAAGTCTCTCTCTCTCACCTGCCCATCATGTCATTAATACTGTTACTGAGCGCCTCCATGATGCTGATTTCACACTGTTTCTTTCCTTCTTTCTCACGGGCAAAGCAATGACTGTTTAGGATCCGCTGGAGGTTGGATTTTACCATCCGGCCTCGGGAGAGTTCACGCCGGCCTGTGTGCGCTCTTCTGCGGTCAGCGAGTAAGTGAAGACCCGGAGGAGGAGATGCGCATTAAAGCACGCGCAGCGCTACTATGGCGAAGGCTGTGCTCATGAATATTCATCAGCTCGTCATCGTGGCCCTTACGCAACAGGCTTCGAGCGTCCGGTCACGTGGGTACTTAATATTCAACAGGCAGCGCTTTAAGCCAATCGGATGAGCGAACGTCTGCTGGCGTGATTAATATGCATGAGTCACGCCTTCGCTATAGTGCGCTCGGTCTCTTCGTTTGTTCAGAGAGTGGAAAATTACTGAGAGGAAGCAAACGCTGTTTTGCTTTAGAGTCTGTTGACTGAGGCGTGTGTGAGCTGTGAAGATGTTTTCACACCTTATTTATGTGCATTTGAGAACATGACATGCTATTGTCTCTCATATGAAAAGGTTAACACAAAAACGTACTGTTGAATAAAATGCTAAATTTGATCATACATTGTGTGTGTAAATGAACAGGCTTGGACTTGGTGCTGGAAACCCATTGCAGGACAATAGAGACACCAGAATAACAATATTCATGATTCTGAAGCTGAAAATACTTTACTTTTAGACGAATATGCACTCTGTCACTGACTAGATATATTTAAAATAAGGTAGGCCACTTTACACTGGTATCATAAGATATTTGGCATTACAGGAGCTATAAATATATGAACATTACTAAGAGGAAGCAAATGCTTGTTTTGCTTTTGAGTCCCCCCCCCCCCCCCCCACCAAAAAAATGGTTTTAAGTCAGTTATTGATATCTTTTGCTGTAGTCTGTCAGTGGGAAATATCAGTTTACATTTCCAAACATTTTTTTGCCATTAATTGTAATAATCCAGTGAGATTTGTGTATGCACAAGGAGTCTGACAACAGCCGGTATGATCTGATCTCACCATCATCGAGTCCGTCTGTGATTACATGAAGAAACTGAGACAGACTAAATCCAGAAGAACTGCGGGAACGTCTCCGAGACGCTTGAAGAAACCTTCCTGCAAAGCTACAGGACTGGGAGAAGCACTGGCACTCGTGTTAAAATGCTGTAAAGTGAGAATGCTTTCAAAAATAAAATCACAAATTGAATTTATTTATGATTTAACTTTATAACAAATCAATATATGGTGTAACGACCCTTTGCGTTTTAAGCGGCTTTTGTCCAGGTACACTTGCTCATACTGTTTCAGGGAGCTTTGCAGGAAGGTTTCTTCTTCCTGCAAATATATATACTTTATAGTGGCGTTGCTATACATAAAGCTCTACTGGGGCACAGGTCCTCCATTGTTTGTCTGAGATAGCAACAGTAACTAAGGAGACCGTGGCTTACCGATAGGTCAACTAAATATACATTTCATATCCGAAAGAATGATTCATTGTTATCACAAACAATCAAAGACAGTAGTACAGAACACAACATTTCTTTCAAAAACACCAGGCTGTAGTTGGGTAACTCAGGGGGGTTCGGGGGGGAGATAATGTGGATTTCTCGGACCTACATATGTGTATTTTAAGGTGTTTGAAGGCCAAACAATTGGATGACAATAACTTTAAAGCATGTCAGTGGGCAGCAGAAGCATACATGATTCATCAAGCGGATCACAGACTCTCAAACATGAGAATGAGGATTAATGTTGCAATGAATGATCCACACTACAAAATGTTCATGTGTATTGTCAACATTCAAAACTATTTTAACTCTTCCAAAAATGTTGTTTTTGCGTAGTAACTGTACACAATTAGCCCACATACACACCAAACTACACACAGATATGAATGATGTAAAACACTACTATCTCGTGTCTTTTGCTGGTTCAGTGTGTAGTGGAGTGTCACACGTACATGTATGTGCACAAATACACTGTATATTATACAGGATGTTTAATGAATGTTACAGTTATTGAACTGAACTGAATATTAACTGATTATTGACACTACTTAAGCTGCTTCTTAGGAGATGTTTTAATTTGTTACTATTGTGAAGCTGCTGTGAAACAATATATTGCAGCTCATATGTGTATATATATACGGATCTACACACACACACACACACACACACACACACACTGAATATGCAAAAATGCCAAGTCAGAAACTCAACTCTATTTCTAAAGCGCTGTGTGTGTGTGTGTGTGTGTGTGTGTGTGTGTGTATGCATGTATGTGTTGTATGTACACATAAATATATATAAATACATACATATATATATTTTCTTTTATATTTGCACTATAAACAAATTCAAGGGTGTAAAAATAATTTCTTTCTTTCTCAAAACTTGAGCTTTGATTTCTGTGATTAATTTATGCATAAGTGTTTCCACACATGATCACTGGGTGTATGGTCAGTAAATGAGTGTGAGTTATCTGAGGCTTCTGCTTCTGATGATGTAAAGTGTTTATCAAGTCTTACCTCCCTCAAACTCATCCTCATCTCTCCTCTCTGCTTCCCTGTCTCTGCTTCTTCGTGCAGAACAAAACCTGATGTCCATCTACAGAAGCCAATCATTAATAAAAAATAAGATTATTTGTATTATTTACAAACTTTTGTTTGGTCATGTTTCCATAGTCTACCTCAAGCGTGCCTCACCTGGCCGGACCTCGCTGTGCTCAAACGTGCGCGCGCTGCGGTTGCTAGGAGACACAGACGCGCGCGGTACGAGCGTTGATTGTTTTATTACTGCGTTGCAAATAGATCATTTCTATTACCCTATAATATCATTTCTATTACCCTATAATATTTCTATTACCCTATAATATCATTTCTATTACCCTATAATATCATTTCTATTACCCTATAATATTTATATTACCCTATAATATCATTTCTATTAAATACTGACAAATAAAATAAATTGTTAAACTCAAACTTCAGATTTACTGGGGCACAGCAGATTTATACTGGGACACGTGCCACAGTAAAAGGGATATATTACTTTGTTTTTTAGACATGGAAGATGGTAAAGTTTTTTTTTTTTTTTTTTCTGTTATAAAATAAATCATGTGCTATTGAGCTTCTACAGCAACGAAGCTTGTGTCCGCCACTGAATAAAACATTTTAAAAGATAACTGCGACTTTTTATCTCACAATTGCGAGTTTACATCTCGCAATTCTGACTTTATTTCTCGCAATTCTAACTTTATATCTCACAATTCTGACTTAAAGGGATAGTTCACCCAAAAATGAAGATTATGTCATCATGTCATCATTTTAATCAAGAACTTTGTTGAACAATATGAAAAACCACAAATGTAGTTGCTGTGACTTAACGGTGTCTGACTAGTTGACACTTGGTGTGATGACATCATCGTTTCACAAAATATACGGATTGGCCGTACACACGAAAACGCAAGGGTGGCGTTTTCAGATTTATCCACCTTGGGACCCGGTTTAAAAAAATAGCGGTTTCAGTGTCCGAAAAGGCCGGATCCATGTGGACGAAACGCCAATACGATAAAAAAATGTATACGTATACAGCGAAACGCGTCTCCGTGTGGACGGGCCCTCACTCACCCTCAAGTTGTTTCAAACCTGTATGAATTTCTTTCTTCTGCTGAACACAAAAGAAGATATTTTGAAAAATGTCTGTAACCAAATAGTAAATGGACCCCATTGACTTCCATAGTATTTTTTTTTTTTCTACTATGGAAGTGAATTATTTATTCATTCAGTGTGGGATTGTTTGTAAACGGTACACTGCGCATGCTCAGTTTAGTGACAGGCTGCAGTGTCTGTGAGCGGCCACTGGGTGTCGCTGTTGTCCAATAAACTGAGCTGTTCTCTCATAGAGAAGAGATGATCAAACTAACTAACATCAGACTCTGCACTAGACATGCAGTACATGTCCAAACATCACGAGCACGAGCACTGCGAGAACACAGCAGACGTTATTGTTAATAGGTGATTTAATTCTATAATTGGTTTACGCCGCTTAGACACGCTACTGTAGTTCCAGTAAATCTGACTTACACTTCCCAAACAACAGACAGTCATCATGATTAAAGGAGCCATATGTAAGATTGTGGCCAAAACTGGTACTGCAATCACTTTCAAATGACTGTAGAGCGGTGTATCCCCTCCCCCTCCCCTGTGACTCGAGGTTGCCAGATAGGCTGCAGGATCCAGCACGAACGTTTGTAGCTGCAGCTGTGGTAACTAGAGCTGGCAACCCGGATCAGAGTCCTGCACGGGTCCATTTTTGGAGACCCGCCCCCGCCCGTACCCGCAAAGTTCAGCACCAGACCCGACCCGTCACCCGTGATAATATCAAAATTAAATCCGCACCCGCCCAGACCCGTTAATATTTGACCCGTTACCCGACCCGTGCCCGCGATAAACCACACAGGTGACGCGTTCATGTAACATAAGGGTGCGCTGCCAATAACGCACCTAAAAGCTGTCACAAAGAACTGGGAAAAGTAATGATTATTAATAGGCCTGTCAAATATATCAATGAGACATTTCAATTGTTTATTAATAAGCAAGTGTTTTCTGTGTCAAAGATGACGATGCTGACTCGCGATCTTCACAGTAGTGAACGCACCAGAGAGAAATGCACATTTCATACGGATTATAAGCAGAGAACAGTCTGTTTTCTTTCGTTTTGAATTGTTTTGTTTAAAAGTACACATTTCATGCTTTCTATTTCTCAGGTCTGTGAGGCAAGTAGCTTATACGATGAGTTTCGGTTCATTTAAGAGACGATCAGTTCACGCGCGGGCGCCTCCGGCCGTGTCCTGATTATATTGCCTGCCTGCTATATTCTTATTTATTAAATCCATGAATTTGGTAGATGAAACATTGATTAAAATTAAGATACAATTAATACAAAACGAAATTCACTTTAAAGAAAGGCTTAACAAACTTAATGAAGTGGTCAAAATCATGTCTGCCCACTCCATTTGTCTCACGATATTCCGATATTCGGGATCATCTTATCTTATTCATGCTTTTCACTTTTCATATAATCAACATGAAATAAAAATAAAAAAAGTATATTATTTTATTTAAACATGAATATGAAACTAAATCGTTTTTTAATGACTGGGCTACAACACATAGGCCTATTAGCCTACAGTACAGAGAAATTTAATGTCGCAACTTGGTCGGACTAAAAGGGGAGAAAAAAATAAAATTGGGTCGGTCCTAAATTGACAGGGTCGGTCGGGTTACGGCAAACAAGAATATTTGTACTAAAACACATATTTGCGTATGTGTAATGCTGGTAATTTAGACATACGAAATATTGCACATATTTTTCATCCGCTACCCGCCCGCAAGGAGTTCATTATCCGCCCGCGTCCCCGCCCGTGAATTTTAGGAATGTCACAACCCACCCGTTTTAGCCACTTTTATGCGGGTACCCGCGGGTACCCGACCCGTTGCAGGACTCTGACCCGGATGCCGAAACACTACTGACTTCGTGATTGGTAGATAGGTGGAGGGTGGAGCTTCAGGCCAAAACACAACATGACAACATCAACATCAGTTGAGAGCTGCAACTTCACTTTTAAAGCAACACTATGTAACTTTTCAACCTTCATAATATATTTCCAAGATCCTTGTGATGGTACATCGACTTACGATAGGTTGAATGACACGTCTGCCATAGCCTGACAGGGTCTGTATCGCTTTTACTGGCACTATGTAACTTCGGGGTTCGGGTAGTAACCAGAGCACAAAAAGAACTACAAAATTCGACTGCTTTACGGCATACGTCACTTCCCCCCACCACTTAGTCAAATTTGGACGTGAGAGGCCAACCAGCGTTTGTTTTCGGCTTTCGTGCGTATGTTTTTGTCATGGGGGTTGTTTACACCTGGCCACTTCATGCATTTTCTCAGATCGGATAGCTATCCGATCGTGAAAAGTCCAGGTTTAAATGCCCTCCGAAACGCATTTGATACGGATTTGAATCCGATCCCTCAAACCACTTCAGGAGGAGATCTGAGACGCATTCCAGACGAAACTGGACAAGTGTAAATGCATATGGTTGTTGAAACCACATATGTAAATTGTACTCCTCCCAAAAAATGCAAAAAAAATAAAAAATAACGTGTGAGAGCGTGTTATAGGCAGGGTTGGGGAGTAACGGAATACATGTAACGGCGTTATGTAATCAGGATACAAAAATCCAGTAACTGTAATCCGTTACAGTTACGTCAAAAAACATAGTAATCAGATTATAGTTACATTTTGAAAAAAGGGGGAATACTTTCAGGATTACAGTGGTTTAATTTAAAACTAAATAAATAAGTATTTTGGCATAATAACACTATATTAAGCGCTGCTTGATTATACAGTAGTTCCTGGTTCTGTTGCCAGTAATGACTCACGTGTGCCACCCGCTGGTGCATGCGCTAATAACAGCTTTCTACAATCTCCTCAGACGCAGATTTGAATCACTGCTGCTAGTAGAAACGATGCTGCCTGCGGGTAAAATCGCTTTTAATTCATGGAAATTCCGCTGCTATTTTGTAGAAATTAGGAGAGTAGCTTTTTAGTACCCAAAATGTCCTTTCTTATCTTTTCTCACGTAACGGGATGTTCGCTGTCTAGGTAACGTAGGGGAACGCCCACTGCCAACGCCACAAGTTCCAAATAGAAAGATCACGGCTTTAGTCAACATGTAGGCCTATTTTAAAATAAACTAATATGTATTGTTTAAAAAATTTAAATGTTGTGTTTTTATTTTTTTGTTAAAAATTTGTTAAAAATAAAACAAAATAATCTGTAATACCATACATTAGCCACTAGATGTCTGTATAGCCCTTTACATAAATATATATTCAGGCATGTGTGTATATTTTGCAAATATTGTACACTGGACCAAATTCTTAATAAAAAAAATTTAAAAATTGATTTTAATAATATTTCTTGTTTGACTTTATTTATATACGTGACCTTGAAGTAATCCCAAAGTAATCAGTTACATTACTTTCATATTATAGTACTTGGATTACGTTACTGAATACTTTTTTTATGAAGTAATTTGTAACTGTAACGGAATAAATTTTTTAAGTAACCCTCCCAAGCCTGGTTATAGGCTATATGTTATATCCAGATATGACGACGCGCTGGAACACGCATCACCGCAGATGAGCAACTGCATCAAGCCAACGTGCAAACTATCGCAAATCAAAGTGAAAGTAAGTCGCAGACGCTTAACACACAATCTTCATCATTAAAAGTAAAGAAACGAAATGATCTTACCAGGGCTGTTACTGCTCTCTCTTATTGCGGTCTTTGATTTTGAAATTTTAGCTGATGATCTATAAAATGCAGCTCATATCTGTTGCTTTCGGTGACGTGCACTCCATTAAATCTGCATATAGCGCGAGAATTGAAGATCGAATTTAAATCCGTTTCGCAAAAATACATTTATGTGACCAGGTGTAAATGGAATCGTTTTGATAAATCAGATAGCTATGCCTCACGAATTAGTTTGCCAGCTGAACTCAGGTGTTGTGAGGTGTATTTATCACGTAGTCCTGAGGGATATCAGACGACACTGTTGACGTTGATTCCTGCGATTATCATGAGCACAGCTTTCAATATCTCACATAATTATCATAAATAAGCCTAACGTAGAGGTTGTAAATAGTGTAAACGAGCACAATTTGCAAACTATTATGATAAATTGCAATAATCATGTCTAATGACATCATAACGGCCAATGTTATGAAATAATGCAACGTACATTTAACTTAATTGATGTTATCTGGCATTTTGTAATGTTTACATTCCAATAAAAACAACACAAATTAAATTATACAGTAGGCCTAGACTATAGACTATTTACTTGTGATTTAGCTGCAATCATGTAAAAACGTTATAATATAATATATTTACGACAGTGCAAGTATTCCACAGCGACTCTAGGGGTCGCTGTTTGACAAAAACACAATTTCTACTTAGTGTGGCTTTAAATGACAATATCCTGGCCGGACTACTGTTGTCAGTGATATAAGTATTTGAAATGAACATGATTTCTTAATGTCTAGTGACATATCAGGGCCATTTTATTATTAATTGAAATACATTTCTTACATACAGTTCCTTTAATGTGGGAACAGAAGTCTCATATCTGGCCTTATGCGGAATAAACAACA
>CM038632.1:40515350-40520350 GCA_021554675.1 Leuciscus idus | reverse complement strand
CAACCTCGTCTGCGTTCCGCCGTTTTGATTTGCGGAAGTTGCTGATGAGGAGGCGCGGGAGGCTCTGCTGTTGCGGGTCGGCGCGGCGGTGTGTAACTAGCAGAAGGTTCTCCATGCAGACGTCGCGGTGCGTGACGCCGTGCGCTTTGAGATGCTCCAGCGCGGTGCACAGCTGTAGTAGCAAGAAACACACGCGGCGCTCGTACACCTCCGGCTGCGCACGGTGGAACGACTCCCACTCCCGCACGAAATCCGCCACGGTTTGGTGAGGAACCTCGCGCGTGATCACCACCACACGCTCCTGCTCGGATGGCCCCGCCGCGCGCTCATCGCTAGGTAGCATGCTACGCGGGACGCAGGCTAGGAAGTGACCGCAGTCCTGCTGAAGGCTGAAGTGAGGCGGGACGCTCTGCTGCACCGACAGACCGTACAGATGAGCCTGTCTGCTGTCCGCCGACTCGCCTTTACAGATCTGCAAACACAGAGAGGAAACGTTATCATCGTCAGATATCAGAAGGTTAAATCGTAAAATGCTAAAAGAGTAACACAGTTCTGCTCACGAGGCTGCGTTTATTTGATCAAAAACATGGGAGGAAATATACACCATATCAATGCGCTAAATCATGCTAGTATGGTAAAATGTGTTAGAAATGTGCTGAATAATGCTAGCAACACGCTAGCAACATACTAAATGATAGTAGAAACATGTTAAAATGTATTAGTAATGTCAAAAAGTCAAAATTATGCTGGAAATGTGCTAAAACATGCTAGCAATGTGATAAATCATGCCAACTTGTTTAAATGTTTAAGCAATGTGCTGAATCATGTTAGCATCACGCTAGATGCACTAAATCATGCAAGAAACATGCTAAAACTTGCTGAAACATGCTAGAAATATGTTAGAATGTATTAGTAATGTGCTAAACCATGCTAGAAACATGCTAGCAATGTGCTAAATCATGCTATGCTAGAAACATGTTAAAATTTGCTGAATCATGTTAACAACACGCTAGCAACATTCTAAAAGTGTCGATCTGCTCACAGAGGCTGTGTTTATTTGATCAAAAATATGGGAGGAAAAAATATATTTCAATGCTTTTGTGTTCCTCAAGAAACTTGAGCGTAATTATGTTGGCTTGACAAAGCTAATATACCGACCGATCTACTATTTAAGCTTATTCTTCTTCTGATGCCAAATTTCTGGAATTATTTTCGTTAACCGGATGATCAAAACTACGGGAAATCCCAAGTCACTGAGGGGGTCAAATCTTTCAGACATGAGTATTGTGAGGGATTTTTTAATGAATAAAATAGTAAACTGTATATCAAACTAATCATAACTCTAACATCTAACCTTACTTCTCTTTTACCACTCTTCAACACTTGAACAAAATGTACTCTGAAGATTGTGTCGAAACCAGTGGAAAACTCTGAGATGCTGGCTAGACAATGTCAAAAATATACTGTCTAGAATAGTCTCATGACATATTGCGTAATCAAATGAACTTCTAACCCTTTTCTATTTTTTCTAATGATTTGAGATCTAAGTTTGCTTCTACCTAGCAACAGAAGGGTTTGCATATGAAGAACCAATCAAATTGTAGGAAAATTATGTAATGTTTCATGTAATTTTTCTCCTATTCTATAAAAACTGTTGTATTCCTTTTGCTGGTGGGATTCTCTCTGAAATTTGTCTGAGATCCTCCGGCCGTGATTAAAGCATATTCGAAGGCATTGTCTGAAGTCTGTCGGTTATTAATGCAGTGCAGCAAGTTAGTTATTCAGCAAAACACTAGAGACCTTTCAGACATGAGTCTTTCAGACCTTACTACCAAGTGATAGTGTTCAATAGGTGGCGAGACGTCGTTCGACTCTTTGTGAGACTCTAAGGCGGGTTTAGATTGCGGTCAGGTAACTATAATTCTTAGGCATTTTATTTATGTGGTAAGAATAGCTACGCTTAGGCGTCAACCCGTGCGTTTAGGCAACTCAACTGAGTATAATATTTTCAGGTGTCAAGGACACTCGGTTCAACCCAAGTCAGGTGCGTAGAGGAAAGATCTACCACAGTATTTAACCTACATCCATCATTTCTATGTGCTAAATCATGCTAGCATGTTAAAATGTGTTAGACATGTGCTGAATCATGCTAGCAACACGCTAGCAACATACTAAATCATGTTAAAAACATGCCAAAACATGTTAAATCATTCTAGAAACGTTAAATCATGCTAGAAACATGCTAATAACATACTAACTAATGCTTGCAAAATGCTAAACACGCGAGCAATGTTAAATCATGTTAGAAACATGATAGCACCATGTTAAATCATGCATGCGACTTGCTAAATCATGTTAGATCATGCTAAAAAAATGCTAACGACGTGCTAAATCATGTTAGCAATATGATAATTCATGCAAAAAACAGGCCTGCAACATGCTAAATCATGCTAGCAAATGTTAATGTGTTGAATTATGCTAGCAACATGTTAACGATGTGCTAGAACATGTTAATAACATTGTATTGACTTATTTCAGTAAAATCTTTTTCAAAGGCTTTGTCAAGCCAACATTAAAGTTTGTCATCAAACTTCACTCATCTAGATGCTAAGC
Organism: Leuciscus idus; assembly: GCA_021554675.1. NCBI lineage: Eukaryota > Metazoa > Chordata > Actinopteri > Cypriniformes > Leuciscidae > Leuciscus > Leuciscus idus. The sequence continues at coordinate 40,517,737 of CM038632.1, read as the reverse complement.
TAAAACCTCTGCTCTCAGCTAAAGATCTGGAAACGGTCATATTCATATCATCCCGACTGGACTATTGCAATGTGGTATTATTCTTTTATTGTACAGCAGCACAAATGTGCTTTATAAGAAAATACAGTCTGACGTCAGGCCTCTCTCACCTTCACGGCGTACATGTTGCGCGTGTCTGACGCGCAGGAGGCTGAATAGTACACGGCGTCTCCAGACAGGCAGCTAGGCTTGTTGCAGGTCAGTTTGAAGAGGGACCAGTTGCTCTCGTCGAATCTCAGCGTGTTCCTCTGGTTGCTGGTGAAATGTTCCTCGCACTTCAGTGCCAGACGCCGCAGGGACTCCGCGTACAGGCCGCCTAGCTTGGAGTAGATGCCCTCGCGGCTGTCCATGTTGCTGAGCAGCGCGTGTAGCGTGGAGCCGGCGGCCGGTAGCGTGTTGAGCTGCGGGGACGAGCTGGAGGAGAACAGCGTGCGCGGGTCCACGGGACTAGCCGGAGGCGCGGCGGACGGGCGGCTAACGTTGGTTTCGGAGCCGCTGAAGGGGAGGCGCGGGCGGCTACGGGCTAGCGGTTTGACGCCAGACTCGCTAGGAGCCGATGTGGTGCGGTTTACCAGCTTCTTCTGCGGCAGCGGAGGCGGAGTCAGCTGATGACCGAGACTGTTGCTAGGAAACGCGTCGGGCTGCGGCGACGCAGGGGCGGAGCCAAACGGGCTGCTGGGAAATGGGGAGGGGCATGAGCGGAGGGTGGAGTCTAGGTCACATGATCAGAAAAGAAGAGAGAGAGAAAAATGTTAATTAAATATACTTTTGATACAGAATATACTATTTTAAATCTCAAATTTTACACACACACACACACACACATATATAACAAATTCATTAGATGTAAAATATCAAATTAATTTAAATTATGAAAAAAAGATTTAAAAAAAAAGAATCATACACACTCATGCTCACACTCACACAATCACACTTCTGCACGCTCACACACACACACACTCGCGCACACACTCTCGCACACTCACTCACAGATAGTGAAATAGCTGCACATGTGTGTGTGTGTGTGTGTGTGTGTGTGTGTGTGTGTGTGTGTGTGTGGTTACTGTTTAACAGGGAAACGCCTCGAGATCTTAAACTGATTAAAAAAGCTCTGTGACCCATGAGACCAGAGACAGACACATCACAGAATCTCTGAATCACTGAATCACACATGAATAATTCAGAGATTTACCAGCATGTGTCCTGATCTCAACTCTCAATTATTAAATATATTATATATACTTTTAAAAATTCTATTTCAGATAGACGGACAGAGAACATCTCAGCGTCTGGAGGTCGAACTCTCTCTCTCTCTCTGGTTTGAGTGAAGCCACTTCACTCATACACACTCTGGAGATCGAGCGACTCTCTCTCTCTCTCTCTCTCTCTCTCTGGTTTGAGTGAAGCCACTTCACTCATACACACTCTGGAGATCGAGCGACTCTCTCTCTCTCTCTCTCTCTCTCTCTCTCTCTCTCTCTCTCTCTGGTTTGAGTGAAGCCACTTCACTCATACACACTCTGGAGATCGAGCGACACTCTCTCTCTCTCTCTCTCTCTCTGGTTTGAGTGAAGCCACTTCACTCATACACACTCTGGAGATCGAGCGACACTCTCTCTCTCTCTCTCTCTCTCTGGTTTGAGTGAAGCCACTTCACTCATACACACTCTGGAGATCGAGCGACTCTCTCTCTCTCTCTCTCTCTCTCTCTCTCTGGTTTGAGTGAAGCCACTTCACTCATACACACTCTGGAGATCGAGCGACTCTCTCTCTCTCTCTCTCTCTCTCTCTCTCTCTCTCTCTGGTTTGAGTGAAGCCACTTCACTCATACACACTCTGGAGATCGAGCGACTCTCTCTCTCTCTCTCTCTCTCTGGTTTGAGTGAAGCCACTTCACTCACACACACTCTGGAGGTCTCTCTCTCTCTCTGTGGAGTGAGTGACGTCCCCTGGAGAGAGAGACACTAATGAAGGCCTGCAGAGGAAGATTAGTGGGGAAAGACGCCTGTGATAAACACAAACCCTGATTTCCCCTCTTCATCCCCTCATTATCTCTGCGCCCCAGTGCATTGTGGGAACACGTTCAGATCTGCAGCGATAGGATCAGTAGGAAGGACCGGAGCTGCGTTTCCCTTTTCATCTCGGCTGACTTTCAGTAAAGGAAGTTTCATTCACGACAGCAGATCCTGCTTTTACACTTCAGTTCTGCTCCGAGCAGCAACACTCCAGAATCTGAGAACTTGTACAATAAATATTCGTTCTTGTACGTGAACATTTACACTCACAGCTCCAGTGTGAAAACCTGTCAAATAACAATCTGAAGTTGAATGTTGAGATTTGCACTCGCA
>CM038632.1:40487850-40507850 GCA_021554675.1 Leuciscus idus | reverse complement strand
TTAAATACTATAGAAACATAATAGTTAATATATTAAAACTATTGAATTGTAATATGATAAAATATTTAATCTATTTTAGTATTATATTAAATATTTTTTTGTATATAATCCTAAAATATACTAAGTCTCTTATACAATATTCAATACTAAATATTATGAAAATGTAAAATATATCATATATTGTAATAGTATAACAAATACTATAAAAAGATAATATTTAACACAACATTAAAATATGACGATGATATAATAAATTGAAAATGTTTAATATAATTTTTAATGTTAGCAGTGGTGATTTAAAGACAACTTCTTAGAGTCATAGTTCACAGTGTCAGTTCATAAAAACACACAAACAAAAAAATGTATTAAATATAAAAATGATTAATTTTAGCTTGATGATTTAATCAGCTCCGAAACCTATGCAACCTTTAACACATCCATACAATCATTCTGTACACTCTCATTCTGACAGCATCGACACCTCAAACCTCAGAGTCTCTGCTGAGTCTGCGCGATCTCACGCGCTCTCACATCTCACGCGATCTCACGTGATCTCGCGCTGCTGACGGTAAACACGACGCGTCGCGGGTCCAGATGCGCAGAGATGCCCAGATACCGTCGCCATAGACACGGGTCTCGTTGACTCTCGGTCCACACACGTGCTTAACCTGAACACACGCCGATCTCAGCACGGTTTATCTGAACTCTCAGCCTGAGACGCTCCTGTGAGTCAGTCAAACACCAGAGGTAAACCACACTCGCTACTGAACATAGCCCAGAGATGTGTTCCAGCACGAGCTTCTCTAAAGGTGGAGCGGTTAACACGTATATTACAGGAGGACAGAGCGAGACCAAGCCCATCGAGTGCAGAAACACACACACACACACACAAGCTCTCTATTAACAGAAACCTCATCATGTTCTGAAGCAGCGTTATACATGAGTCGCACAGGCGCTGTATTCAGATCTGATGAATGGCTGATAAACCTCACAGAAAACACACAATGAGAGGAGCCGAGAGACCAGCACCGGCCCGACACTCAAGAGACTCCACAAGCAACTACATCCAGAGACACCGAGACTGAAGTAACTCATCTAACCCTAACCCTAACCCTAACCCTAAATCAAGCTCAAGCAATCTCATCACCTTATGACGTTAAGGATCATTTACAAGAAAACAAAACCAAAGACACAAGGACTCCATCACAATCGGTGACGAAACCCACACAGAACTCACACTGACGATCATAAGCAGTACTAAGAGTTTGTAAACTCGTTAAAATAACCTGGAAAGGCAAACAAGACAAAAAAACATGGAACAAAAAACTAAAACATGTATTTTATGCTCCTTCATGCGCCCAATTCCAACTTCTCAAGTCAAAATGACGAGTTTGTCAAGTTCAAGTGGTCAATCATAAAGAACACTAGATTCATTCTTGCCCATTTCTTGAGGAAATCTTATTAAAGTTGAAAAGCATTGATGTTTAATCAACATCCAGTGGATTCTGAACAAAATGTAGCGTCTCATTAGTTGACAATACTTCAGAAATCATTCTAATATGATGATTTGATGCTCAATAAACATTTATGATTATTATCAGTGTTGAAAACAGTTGTGTACATTATTTTTCAGGATTCTTTGATGAATAGAAAGTTCAAAAGAACAGAATTTATCTGAAATGGAATCTTTTGTAACATTATAAATGTCTTTACTGTCACTTTTGATACATTTAATTCATCCTTGATGAATACAATTTTAGATTTCTTTTATTTCTTTCCCCCAAAAATATTAAATTAAAATTCGTACTTACCCCAAACTTTTGAACGGTAGTGTTTAATGTTACAAAAGCTTTATATTTCTGATAAATGCTGTTCTTTTGAACTTTCTATTCATCATAGCATCATGAAATAAAAATGTAAATAACTGTGTTCAACATTGATAATAATCATAAATGTTTCTTGAGCATCAAATCATCATATTAGAGTGATTTGTGAAGGATCATGTGACACTGAAGACTGGAGTAATGATGCTGAAAATTCAGCTTTGATCACAGGAATAAATTACACTTTACTGTATATTCACATAGAAAACAGATGATTTACATTATAATAATATTTCACTGTTTTACTGTATTTTTGATCAAATAAATGCAGCTTTGATGAGCAGAAGAGACTTCTTTTAAAAACATTAAAAATCTTACCGATGACTGGTAGTGTACAAGGCAAGAGAAAGCAATGCAGATGTGATGGGGAAAACAAATAAAAGTTTATGGTCCACAAAACTCTCCAAAACTAGGGTCTCAGAAGAGCTTCCCAGTTGTAGAGGCCAATTTGGGATGTATAATCCCGATATCACTAATCTAAGAGTCTGGCTCCATTACACTGGCTCAATTATACTGGATACGCATCTATACAATCAATCTGGGTTAGTAAAGCCAACAAGCAGCACAAAATAAGAGTGATTCTCACCGGTGGTGTTTTTTGGGAGGTGGTGGAGGCGGCACGGGATCTCGACTGGCGTTGGGTTGGTTGGTTTGGTTGAGATGAGCTCTGGTGCTCTCGCCGGTGTTCCCGTTCTCCTCTGGGATGCCAGCCGGAGTCTGACTGCTGCTTTTGTTGCCGGTGCCTGGCGTCGCACTGCTCTCGCTCTTCCATTCTCTGGACGCAAACCCCCGAACAGCAGGACCATTGATGGACTCCACGGGACGGGTGCAAGAGCCCACTCTCTCAGACTCTCCCTCCTCTTCCACCTCGTCAATACAGCCTTCCATACTCCGGTGTTTACGGACCGGAGCCGAGCGGACCAGAGCAGTGGAGTCCACTTGGGAAGGAACGGGAAGAAGGACATCTTTTGGAGGAGGAGGAAGAACCACATTGAAGCTGATCTCGGGTAGCGGTAAGGAAAGGCTGGAGGTGCCAAGTCTGGGAGGACGGGAGTTAACCTTAGGAGGAACCGGGGGACTGGATTGAGGCTTGGGTTGGGAAGCGTTAGGGGTTGCTTCGGCTGCATCTGGCCAAGTGAACGCCGGGCTTGACGAGTCTTTGGGCGCGGTCGGGCTGAAGTGGGTCCACTGAGTGCTTACGGCAGAATCCGGGCTGCTCAGGTAAAAAGTCCTGTTGTTCTCTTCGGTGTGTGCGGCTACGACTGTGATGGTTGCTCTCTGAGCGTCGCTTGCATTGAGCTCCGTTTCAGACTCCTTCCCGTCGCACGGCGTTCGTCTCTTCTTCTTCGTGCTCTCTGCGTAGATCGGCTCGCTTTCCTCAAGCCCGTTTGGTGGAGCGCTTGAGTTTTGAGGTCCCGGTAATGAATCCGTGCTGCTCCGATTGGAGCACGAGTCCGACAGGCTTTCACGGAAGGAGTCTGGAGTCATTGGAGATGGCGTACTTGGCGTCCCATTGGTTGCATTTGGCGTACTTGGCGTCCCATTATTCGCATTCCCTGGTGCGGATCTGGCTTGCCTTTCCTCTACGGATACTCTTAGAGGACTCGTAACTCCATCACTGTTTCCATTGGTTCTTTGAGTCACGTTGTGAAGACGTGAATCTTCATTGGAGTAAGTGCTCTTGACCGCTTTGGTCATCTGTCTATAGGGGCCATCGTTCCCGTTCTCTTTCAGACTTTGGGAAACGCAGCCCTCTTCCTCACTCACAAACATACTGCTGATAATCATGCAGTCTTTGGAAAATCCAGTGGGTGAACAAACGTTTGGGGAAAACTTCTTCCCGGAGATGCCGTTTTGTATAAGGGTTTCTCTTAGAGATCTATTACATCCATTGCTATCGATGTACAGAGGAGCCAGATCCAGGGCTCTCTTCAGTCCAGCAGAGGTCTTCTGGTTGTTCTGAGACACAGAAGCAATGATAAGTTTGGGAAGAATTCAAACACTGGAATCTTTTATCACATATTTACATTTAGGCCTTTTTCCAAATGCATTCAAGGTACAGGCTTTATCAGTTCTGGCATTCTCTGGGATTTAACCCTCGTGCGTTAATTTAAAAAAAATTACACACAGGTCCATAGAGGACAAAAATGTCTGTCATAAAAATGTGAAGCTTGGGAGCACAGACTGAAGTTTGCTCTCATTTTTAAAGAAGACCCTCGGCAGAATATTGTTGAAGTAAAAGTTTATGAAAATAATTTATGAACAATATTTTATAAAAAAATTTTGTTTGGATGCAGTAACACATTTTCCCCATTAGATGCAGCAAAACTCCACTGGATTTGGGATTTGCAGTAGAATTTTTCTCCCTCAAATATTACATGCACACAAACACACGCGCACACACACACACACACACACACACACCTGCATCATTTATCCAATTGGCTGGAAAACAGGAATAAAGCGAGTATTTGCTTTATAGACCAAAACTGAGAAAATAGCATTGGTAAAAATAAACATTTAAATGTTTAAGTCTTGTCAATAGAATGAAAGCATTTTAACAAAGATTGCATCATTTTATAGTTGAAATGGCGCTGGGATCAAAAATTGCAGTTTAAATGGATTTCAATGGGGACATTTTTGTCCTTAATGTCCCGAGTAGATCAATTTTGTGAACCTAGAGCAAAATAGATTTTTTAAAGGAAATGGGGGTGAATTATTAAAATTCCAATAGAATGAGGCATTTATATAGCGCTTTCATATGTACTACTGTACACCCAAAGCGCTTTACAATCATATCTGGGGATCTCTCCTCAACCACCACCAGTGTGCAGCATCCACTTGGATGATGCGACGGCAGCCACAGTACAACGGCGCCAGTGCGCTCACCACACACCAGCTATAGGTGGAGAGAGGAGAGAGAGTGATAGAGCCAATTCAATGTAAGGGGATTATTAGGAGGCCATGATTGGTAAGGGCCAATGGGTAGAATGTGGCCAGGACACCGGGGTTACACCCCTACTCTTTACGAGAAATGCCATGGGATTTTTAATGACCACAGAGAGTCAGGACCTCGGTTTTACGTCTCATCCGAAGGACGGACAATAAAAAGACACACCTGTGCCAAAATATGTACAGTTGGCATTAACACAGGCAAAACTATCAAAAAAACTAAACGGAAAAAGACACAAATGCCCATAAAGTTGCACAAGGGTTAAACCCATGACTTTGGTTTTGCTATATATATATATATATATATATATATATATATATATATATATATATAACCATCGGTTTATTATAAAAACATCTAAATCAATAATTCATTGCCAATGAAAAAACCCACCTTGAGATCATGACGCCAAAGCAAAGACACTGAGGCAACATTTGACAGGCAGAACCCAGGCATGTCTAGGCAATGCAATGATTATAATGACAATAATTCACCCAAGTACAAGTAACCAATTAGTCATCTTATTTGACTCTACAGACGCCTTTATGTGAGTAACTGTGTCTGTGTGTGTTTGCAGTGCAGTCCGCTATTGAAACGAATCAATGCCCTTGGCGGTGAAATAATTATCTTTTTTTAAACAGCCTGAATGTGTTCATATCAATGCCCTCCTGTAAAGCACACATAAAGCTGTATGGCAGTCGGTTATCTAGCGTTCACAAAGACATTCCAGCCTCCACCCATGTAGTGGAGAATGTGATTAAGCCCCGCCCCTTTGAACCCTCCGTGATAAGAGTTTAACCCTCTGGTGCTCTTAGGTCACTTCTGACTGAAAGATTTTACGGTTTGTCTTTTGTAGAATTTTTTTACTTGATCGGAATGGTACAAAACTTGGTAAAGGTTTTGGCACTTCCTGTGTAAATCATTATTTATGTATATCATTTGAAAAAGGTCAAATGGTCCTGAATAATATAGTCACACTTGTGTTTCTCGCGGTCAAAAACAAGCGCATTGGAAATGAATGAGCTGAAGTTCCTCTAGTGGAAGCGTTTGGTACTGCAGCCGAACAACATCTCACTGAAACATCATTTATGAGATATCAACCTCGAATTTGGAGCACGTATTGTTTCGATTTATGGCTTTGATTTTCTTGCAGTTTTCTTGCAGAGTCAAATGTATTTTTGAAAATATATATTTCATATAAAAATTTATAATAGTATTTTTGTGCATTTTTAATAACAATAAACCTAAAATTATGTACCTTTTTTTAATTTCATTTTTAAAAACTTTTTTTCCGCTTCATCAATAATCTGCCAAGCGTCGTCTTTGAAAAGAGATCAAACTTCAGTATGTCGCTCTAAAGTGTTCAAGATTTACCACAGTTTAAGTTGGAAATTAAATTTTCAGGTCTATGCTCAAAAAGTGAATACAGTGTAAATATATTTTAGTACCTGCGTAACTCTGCGTAACTCTGCGTAACTCTGTAGTTCAGTGTAACTCTGCGTAACTCTGTAGTTCAGTGTAACTCAGTGTAATTCTGTGTAACTCAGATTAGCTCAGCGTAACTCAGCGTAGCTCAGTGTAGCTCAGTGTAACTCAGATTAGCTCAGATTAACTCAGTGTAGCTCAGCGTAGCTCAGTGTAACTCAGCGTAACTCAGATTAGCTCAGATTAACTCAGTGTAGCTCAGTGTAGCTCAGCGTAACTCAGATTAGCTCAGATTAACTCAGTGTAGCTCAGTGTAGCTCAGCGTAACTCAGAGTAATTCAGTGTAACTCGGTGTAACTCAGTGTAACTCAGATTAACTCAGTGTAACTCAGTGTAACTCAGATTAACTCAGCGTAGCTCAGCGTAACTCAGTGTAACTCAGTGTAGCTCAGCGTAGCTCAGTGTAACTCAGTGTAACTCAGTGTAGCTCAGCGTAACTCAGAGTAATTCAGTGTAACTCGGTGTAACTCAGTGTAACTCAGATTAACTCAGTGTAACTCAGTGTAACTCAGATTAACTCAGCGTAGCTCAGCGTAACTCAGTGTAACTCAGATTAACTCAGCGTAGCTCAGCGTAACTCAGTGTAGCTCAGCGTAGCTCAGTGTAACTCAGATTAACTCAGATTAACTCAGATTAACTCAGTGTAGCTCAGCGTAGCTCAGTGTAACTCAGCGTAACTCAGATTAGCTCAGATTAACTCAGTGTAGCTCAGTGTAGCTCAGCGTAACTCAGAGTAATTCAGTGTAACTCAGTGTAACTCAGATTAACTCAGTGTAACTCAGCGTAGCTCAGCGTAACTCAGTGTAACTCAGTGTAACTCAGATTAACTCAGCGTAGCTCAGCGTAACTCAGATTAGCTCAGATTAACTCAGCGTAGCTCAGCGTAACTCAGTGTAACTCAGTGTAACTCAGATTAACTCAGCGTAGCTCAGCGTAGCTCAGCGTAACTCAGTGTAACTCAGTGTAACTCAGATTAACTCAGTGTAACTCAGCGTAGCTCAGCGTAACTCAGTGTAACTCAGTGTAACTCAGATTAACTCAGCGTAGCTCAGCGTAACTCAGATTAGCTCAGATTAACTCAGCGTAGCTCAGCGTAACTCAGTGTAACTCAGTGTAACTCAGATTAACTCAGCGTAGCTCAGCGTAGCTCAGTGTAACTCAGTCACCTGTTCTGTGTTCATGTTGACATCCGTCTTGATCTCCGCTGTGACGTCGATGTTCATCATGGTGGGTCTGACAGCGATGGTGGGTTTGCTATACGGAGAGAGGGACGTCACCCCATCCTCGTCGTCCCCGATCACACTCGTTCGCGCTCGTTCTGGTCCAGTCTGTCGGTGGGCGCTGCGAGGATGGAAGCAGTTCTTACACGAGCCTGGTTTCCACACGTGTTCTGCAAACTCTCCACACGCAGACATCTTAACACACACCTCGAGATGCCGTCTGATCGGACTCGACTGGGCGGAGCCGGCCGAGACGGGTCGCTCATAGTCTGAGGAACAGACCGGCTCGGGATATCAGCAGCCTCCAAACCTGGAAAACACAAGAGAAAAGGGTTACACTTTATTTTACGGTCAAGTCACCTTTATATATACAGCGCTTTTTACAATACAGTGTTTCAAAGCAGCTTTACAGAGATAACAGGAAAATAATGCAGTAAAGTTTGTTTCCAGAAGAAAACAGTCCAGCTTAAGTGAGTTCAGTGATGCTTAATTTCTATTGTAAAAAAGTTATTTATTTAGTTCATATATTTATAACGCCGTAGTTAATGTAGTTACTTAATATCACTCAGTACTTAAATATATGATTACACTGTAACAATGACACCTTAAAATAAAGTGTAACCGATAAACGTTCCGATGATTTTGAAGGAAAGCTGGTTTATATGTTCGCCACCCCTCCTTTAAAGCGTGTTTGTGACGGGGAAATGCTCTCGTGTAAGAGACTTTGGTCTAAATGATCAGATGAAAGTACTTCACGCTTGCTAGTGAAAAACAAAAGGTGCAAATCCTCTCCTCTCATTCCTCATCCCTGCCTTTATAGAAAGCTTTCCTGCGGTTAGACCTCACGCATCACACAAACTCAACCACAGCCTGAATAATGAAACTCATCAACAAACTAATTCAGTCCAAACATGAGGAGAAATGGCTGGACCAAGCACTTAAAAACATAGAATTCAATGTTGTTCATATATATATATATATATATATATATATATATATATATATATATATATCTCAGTTTGTGTAAACCTACTTAAGGTTCAGAGTATTTATTTTTTCCCACATTAATTTCTCACATCTAGTACAATTGTGTGGTTTTGTTTCATTAATACAGTATAGACTTGTTTCTTTATTTACCCTGAAAGAATGGAAGTGAAATGTGACAACATGCCCCATATGAGGGGCACACTGTGACAACATGCCCCATATGAGGGGCACACTGTGACAACATGCCCCATATGAGGGGCACACTGTGACAACATGCCCCATATGAGGGGCACACTGTGACAACATGCCCCATATGAGGGGCACACTGTGACAACATGGTTCATAACATGAACATCTGACAGATTAAAATGTTATCTGATCTAATCAAAAAATATACAAGACAAACTAAAATATTTCCTTACATTGTACTAAAATACAATTATTATGTTTTTTTATAGAAAATAATGTCTTTTTTTAATAAAAATTTTTTAACAACACTGCTAAAACACAGCGATACAGCATAGTTCATAACATAATAATAATGATTAATTTCTGAACATTGACTCTCAGTCTCACCGTTTTCTCATGGTTTCTCAATAGAATTCATAAAAGTATAGAATATAATATCAGATTTCTAATAGCGGCTCATAGTAACGCAGTGTGACAACATGCCCCCGCCTGAGCAACTGGTGTTAAACCCAGCGAGTGTTTCTGCTGTTAGATCAGCACTAAAGAACCATATCAACTTTTAAATAACAGATATAAGATTAAAATAATATCAGATTTGTCTAATTTTAAATAAACACCAAAAATGTGAGATGAAAAATTAACATAAGTAAGACATTTACAATCTTTCAAAGATTTCTTAATTTTGGAGCAACTTGTTCTCAATAGTGTTGATATGGAAACTAGTAAATGCACTGAGTTTCATCATTCTGGAGTGTGTGGAAGTGTTTAAAACCAGTGTGTGACAACTCTCTCCTCCAGTCTGATGACTTCCTAAACTCTTATGACATCACAGCAAATTATTTCAATTATTATATCAAATTATATACTATATATACAGTCAAACCCAAATATATTCAGACATCTTCATCATTTCTCACATTATCACAGTGTATTCGCTATAGTTTAGAGAATGGTAATAAAATATGAGCAGAACTCAGTTGATATTTGACTGGTTTTGTCCGTCCTTCTGTTAGACTGTCTCACACATGAATTATGTTGAATATCTGTCAGCTGTTAAATTTAACTACACAATTAGATAATACCAGTTTAGCTCAACCAATCACCAAGCAATGCTTCATTTTGTTCAGTCTGTGTGTAAAAAGAGCATTAGCAATTAAAGACAAAACACTTCAGCAAAACATGATCAGCTCAAAGTGTCCCAATCAGTTTAGTCTCTGTATGAAGAATATTGGGGTATAATATGTCTCAGTTTACTTTATTCTGCTCTCCTCACTTACATAATGAACTATAGTGTCCTGATCACACTAGTGAAATATCAAAAATGATATCTGGTGTCTGAATAGTTTTTGGTTTGACTGATATATATATATATAGTGAATATTTCATATAATCGATCCTAAACCATACATGTGTATTGTAGCTTGTTTGACAGTCTTTAAAGGCACATACTCCTGGTTTAACAGCAACAGACTGAAGGTCAATAGGTCGTTGACCTCGTCCATCTCTAACGCCACCAGAATTAGAGGCTCTTCAGTTCTTCAGCTCGCCTCTGGAATGCGTTCTCACGTCGGAATGTGAGGAATGTGAGGAATGTGAGGGGAGATTCGCACCACGGTGAGCTTTACACCACAACAGCGTTACCGCGTCTCATCGCACACCTGACACGAGCACCAGTGTGGAAACGCACGCGGACAGAGGCGTTTGCACTGAGGCTGTATTACTCTGGATGATGTTCTCAGGCTCTACTAGAACAGGTTTTCCTGCTGGAATGTTGATTATTCTCCTCATATTCTCCATTGTTGCGGCTCCTCTCTTCCCAGTCTGTCAGTAACACTCTGTTTACTTCCTGTCTCTATGAAGCCCCTCCTTCTGAAAAGCACACTGTGCTCTGATTGGTCGGCTGGAGCAGTGTGTTGTGATTGGTCGAGTGTGTTTGGGAAATGTCCCGCCCCTTCCCATAACCGCCAGTTTAACACACTACTAACGAACTCAACCAGGCCCCGCCCCTTTATTCTGCACATTCATTATTATAATGAGGAATATTGTGACGTGTTCGTTCCCGGGAGAAACTCCAGACTACAGTGGAGGCGTTTCAGGAGTTCAGGAACACTGAGATAGAGGAGAGCTGGAGCTTCTTCATGATCATCACACACTGAACACAGATGAACATGATAGATCCTCTGTAAGTTATGGAAAGAGTGACGATGACTCTGGAAACGACTCTCTAAAAGAATCATCTTTATGGCCGACAATCTCCATTATTTCCAGAGGGAAATGAATCATTAACTGAGCCTGAACTCTCCCAGAGAGAAACATGGAAAAGCTGAGGTGTGTGTGTGTGTGTGTGTGAGATCAGATGCTCAGAGCTTCACAAGTGTTATTTTAAACCGCACATTACTTCCTGTTTTAACCAGCGCTGTCTTTAAATACTCACAGCAACTGCGTGTGCAACAGATCCAGATCGAGCGAGTCCTCGTGCAGAGACACTAGCAGAGACCGCTAGCAGAGACGCTAGCAGACCAAACGCTAGCAGAGACGCTAGCAGACCTAACGCTAGCAGACCAAACTCGCTCGCGGACTCCAGACTCCAGACTTACAAGAAGATGAGCTCATTTCTTTATTAAGAGTCTAAACATGAGTCACGTATGGGTAATTAATATTCAGAAAGATTTCTCAATCAAAAGCAGACTCCACTGAACCAATCATGAGTTACAGCCAGGAAATATTTGCATGTTACATTTGTTGCGTAAAAATACTGTAAAATCATGATTTTAACAGTAAAAGACGGTGAAAAACTATTAACTGGTTAACAAAGTTTCCGTACTATACGATGAATAACTGACAGATCTAACCCTACATTTGAGTAAAATACTGTTCAATTTACAGAAGTAAAAAAGAACAAGTCATTGTATAATTTAGAGTGAAAAAACGTATATTGACATTCCCAAAATTCCCTGCGTGACGCTTCATATTTGATGTATTTTTGTTGAAATAACTGTTTCTTCATGGTTTTTCTAATCAATGTTACATTAATGTTATTCAGAAATTAAAATGTTGTGTGTGTGAGTTACCATGATTGTGTGAATGACACTATATATTAATATTAACTTTGAGGAAGAGCTGCGTGTGACGAGCTTTGATTGATCATGTGACTCTCATCTCCGCTGTGATTGGTGGTTGTCAATGGTACCAAACACATATCAGTACTTCAATAGATCTGTAAATTAACATTATATCACATAGTGAAATACGTTTTTTACTGTACATTTATGTTGAGTCTGTAAAACCTCAAATGTCGCTACCGTATTTTTCACAGTAGATTTCAGCTGCCGTTTATTACTGTATATTTAACAGATTTTGTGTTGAAGTGCAGAGCAAGACTCATACATGACAACAGTCTGACAGAAACTATCTAATCTAATGTTTTCCCCAGTTTCACAGATGAGGCTTAAACTAGTCCCAGTTACATCAGCTGCTTTAACTGGAAGCTTATCCTAAAATACATCTTAAACTCATTTAATCTTGTAAATTACGTGGTAAATTATGCAAGCAACATGTAAATCATGGTAAATCATGTTAGCAATGTGGTAAATCATGCAAGCAGCAACGTATAAATCATGGTAAATCATGTTAGCAATGTGGTAAATCATGCAAGCAACATGTAAATCATGATAGCAATGTGGTAAATTATGCTAGCAACGTGGAAAATAATGCTAGCAAAGTAGTAAATCATGGTAAATCATGTTAGCAACGTGGTAAATCATGCCAGCAATGTGGTAAATCATGGTAAATCATGCTAGCAATGTGGTAAATCATTCTAGCAATGTGGTAAATCATGCTAAATCAAGCTAGCAACAAGATAAATCGTGGTAAATCACGCTAGCAATGTGATAAATCATGGTAACTACTTATAATCTATCTATCTATCAAACTTTAAACTACTTTAAACTTCAACTTCTTCAAACTCTCTGGTCAACTTAAAGTTTGTCTACAAACTTTTTTAAGCCTAATCCTGGCTTAATCTAAACCCTGTCTGTGAAACCAGGCCTAAATATCTAAATGAAAAGAAGATCAAATGTTGCTTAGTTTTACATCGGCAGCAAAAAAAATATATCATGAATATTCCATATATCAGCCATTTATACTCCAGCTGATCCAGAATCAGCTCTTAATCTTCGACTAGCAGACGTTTAATGACACGTAAAGCCTGGTAAAGAGTCGGACGCAGGTTAAGTGTTTGCTCAGGGTTTGCTCAGTGTTTGCTCAGGGTTTGCTCAGGGCAGGTCGAGTGTCGAGGGGAATGTGGGTCGAGTCGCGCCGTCAGACTCACTGGCAACAAGTTTGACAAGTCAAAACCCAAGACACAACAGGAGAAGGAGAAGCTCTTTGTTCCCACAGCTGCTGAAAACACTTGTGAACAATGAGTGTTTTGGCCTTCAGATGCTGTGCAGGGGGAAGGGAACGCCGACGAGAACCTCACACTCTTCCTGAGTGTCAAACACACACCTGAACACTGACTCACACTCACTGTCAAGCAGATCAAACATGGACGAGTGTGTTACACTGATAATCAAATCAGACAAATGTGTTTCATAAACATGCGAGGAGCAGGTGAGACTAGTTCAGCATGAATACACAGATTTAAAAGAGTTAAACATAACTTTTACATCAGAACTCTTCCAGAGTTAATTTACCATGGTGACCTCAGTTTTACCAAAGTTATACAGTAAGTGTTGTGAACATGTGGTTTAATAACCAGAAAACAATAAACAAACAAAAACAAAAAAAGACGGAGAATCTGAATCTTGGTTGAAGATCCAGTCAAGTTTACAATCATAATAACAATAGCAAATATTGCATGGTAGAAACTGAAATTACCAAGGTAAATTGATTATCAGATTACACAATCAAATTTCTATGGAAGGATGTTTTCGCCACGGATTATATTTTTTTCTTTTTCTGCAGAATTTAATTCACATTGCGATTGTATATCTCGTAATTTGGACTTTAAAAAAGTCAGAATTGTGAGATAGGTTATACACTTGCAATTGCGAGAAAATGTCATACTAATTGATTATGAGATTTAAAAAGTAGTTAGCTCAATTACATTTTTATTTTTAATTCCGTGTCGGAAACAAGTTCACATCTGTTTACACGCTACAGAAATTGGAATGTCAATCAACAACACAAGCGCGCGTTATATCGCGTCGCACGCGCGTTCAGAAACACGTTAGACCATCATAAACACGCGTTAAAGGGCGAGTCCATACATACGGTGTCCGCTTTGAGTCAAATCCACGTTCACATCAATGAATGAATTAATTAATCTGAAATCAACATCTTCATAACCCAGATGCGCGCGTCCGTTTGGAATCGATCTGTATCTTAATCCGGTTCTGCGGATCCAGATCAAAGATGCGTTCTGGTTTATTATGGATCTAGAACCACGCGTGACAGAAGAGATCGCTAACTCACCTGCAGTGGAACAGCAGACAGCAGAGACTGAGACACATCTGAGCAGCTAGATCCCCACAGAAGACACGCATGTGTGTGTGTTCATTCACAGAGAGTGTGTGTGTGAGAGAAAGAGAGAGAGAGAGAGAGAGAGAGAGAGAGACAGTGCGTGACTGTGATCTGATCAGACTGAAGCAACGCGACGAAACTCCTGCAGAGGGGGCGGAGCCTCTCTCTCTCTCTCTCTCTCTCTCTCTCTCTCTCTCTCTCTCTCTCACACACACACACACACACACACACACAACACGTGCAACACATACATATATCTCTAAATATTAATTTAATTTTAGACATGCAACACACACTCATAAACAAACACCCATCCAATGAGAATTAAACACTCACCTGTCTGTCTGTTAGTCCAGTGGTGTATGTCTACACTACCACATCACAACAGACAGACAGGATAGAAAATTAACGTGTGTGTGTGTGTGTGGTTAAAAGCAGCAGTATTGTGTTGTTGATGTTGTAATTGTTTGATTGTAAAGGCATTAGTGTTCCAGCAGGATCTGTGATCAATACTGTGATCGATCAGCTTGAGACGCCGGATATAATCAATACTTTCACGTTCAATGTCAACATTTCTCACATCCCAGAGTTTCAGTAAAAAAATCCTGTCATTCCCTGTTCACAGAGACGGAAGCAGGAGAACTTGTCGTGGCATGAACACACTCTCTCTCACACACACATACCCACACACACTCGCTCTCTCTCTCTCGCTCTCTCAGAGAGAAACAACCAAACGTTAAGCTGACGAGAACAGAAGCAGAACTCAGAGTTTAAACACACGGAACTAATGAGATCATTAATGAGAGACAGGTAAACAGAAGCTAATCAACAAACTGAGGAACACTGGGAATCAAGAACCACAACACAACTGTACACAACACAACTGTACACAACACAACACAACTGTACACAACACAACACAACACAACTGTACACAACACAACACAACTGTACACAACACAACACACCTGTACACAACACATTACAACTGTACACTAAACAACACAACACACCTGTACACAACACAACTGTACACTACACAACACAACTGTACACTACACAACTGTACACAACACATTACAACTGTACACTAAACAACACAACACACCTGTACACAACACAACTGTACACTACACAACACAACTGTACACTACACAACACAACTGTACAGCACAGTTCTATAGCTCTTCTATCTGAAAGTGTCAGTGGTTTCGTACGGACAGTTTTGAGATTAACTGGAGACTTCGGCTCGAGCGTTTCAGAACGCTTCCACTGTTCGGCTTCACTGTTCACTGTTCACTGTCACTCTTCACTCTTCACTGTTCACTGTCACTCGTCACTCTTCACTCTTCACTCTTCACTCTTCACTGTTCACTGTTCACTGTTCACTTTTCACTGTCACTCTTCACTGTTCACTGTCACTCTTCACTCTTCACTCTTCACTGTTCACTGTTCACTGTCACTGTTCACTTTTCACTGTCACTCTTCACTCTTCACTGTCACTCTTCACTCTTCACTGTCACTCTTCACTCTTCACTGTCACTCTTCACTGTCACTCTTCACTCTTCACTGTCACTGTCACTCTTCACTCTTCACTGTTCACTGTTCACTGTCACTCGTCACTCGTCACTCTTCACTGTCACTGTTCACTGTTCACTTTTCACTGTCACTCTTCACTGTTCACTGTCACTCTTCACTCTTCACTCTTCACTGTCACTCTTCACTCTTCACTGTCACTCTTCACTGTTCACTGTCACTCTTCACTTTTCACTGTCACTCTTCACTCTTCACTGTTCACTGTCACTCTTTACTCTTCACTGTTCACTGTCACTCTTCACTCTTCACTGTCACTCTTCACTGTTCACTGTCACTGTCACTCTTCACTCTTCACTGTCACTCTTCACTGTTCACTGTCACTCTTCACTGTTCACTGTCACTCTTCACTCTTCACTGTCACTCTTCACTCTTCACTGTCACTGTCACTCTTCACTCTTCACTGTTCACTGTCACTCGTCACTCGTCACTCTTCACTCTTCACTCTTCACTGTCACTGTTCACTTTTCACTGTCACTCTTCACTGTCACTCTTCACTCTTCACTGTCACTCTTCACTCTTCACTGTCACTCTTCACTGTCACTCTTCACTGTTCACTGTTCACTGTCACTCTTCACTTTTCACTGTCACTCTTCACTCTACACTGTTCACTGTCACTCTTTACTCTTCACTGTCACTCTTCACTCTTCACTGTTCACTGTCACTCTTCACTCTTCACTCTTCACTGTCACTCTTCACTGTTCACTGTTCACTGTCACTCTTCACTGTTCACTGTCACTCTTCACTCTTCACTGTTCACTGTCACACTTCACTGTCACTGTCACTCTTCACTCTTCACTGTTCACTGTCACTCTTCACTGTTCACTGTCACTCTTCACTGTTCACCGTCACTCTTCACTGTTCACTCTTCACTCTTCACTGTCACTCTTCACTGTTCACTGTCACTCTTCACTGTTCACTGTCACTCTTCACTGTTCACTGTCACTCTTCACTGTCACTCTTCACTGTTCACTGTCACTCTTTACTCTTCACTGTTCACTGTCACTCTTCACTCTTCACTGTCACTCTTCACTCTTCACTGTTCACTGTTCACTGTTACTCTTCACTCTTCACTGTCACTCTTCACTCTTCACTGTTCACTGTTCACTGTCACTCTTCACTCTTCACTGTCACTCTTCACTCTTCACTGTTCACTGTCACTGTCACTCTTCACTCTTCACTGTCACTCTTCACTCTTCACTGTCACTCTTCACTCTTCACTGTCACTCTTCACTGTCACTGTCACTCTTCACTGTTCACTGTCACTCGTCACTCTTCACTCTTCACTGTCACTGTTCACTTTTCACTGTCACTCTTCACTGTCACTCTTCACTCTTCACTGTCACTCTTCACTGTCACTCTTCACTGTTCACTGTTCACTGTTCACTTTTCACTGTCACTCTTCACTGTCACTCTTCACTCTTCACTGTCACTCTTCACTGTCACTCTTCACTGTTCACTGTTCACTGTCACTCTTCACTGTTCACTGTTCACTGTCACTCTTCACTCTTCACTGTCACTCTTCACTGTTCACTGTCACTCTTCACTGTTCACTGTTCACTGTCACTCTTCACTTTTCACTGTCACTCTTCACTCTTCACTGTCACTCTTCACTGTTCACTGTCACTCTTTACTCTTCACTGTTCACTGTTCACTGTCACTGTCACTCTTCACTCTTCACTCTTCACTGTCACTCTTCACTCTTCACTGTCACTCTTCACTGTTCACTGTTCACTGTCACTCTTCACTGTTCACTGTCACTCTTCACTCTTCGCTGTTCACTGTCACTCTTCTTCACTCTTCACTCTTCACTGTTCACTGTTCACTGTCACTCTTCACTCTTCACTGTCACTCTTCACTCTTCACTGTTCACTGTCACTCTTCACTCTTCACTCTTCACTGTCACTCTTCACTCTTCACTCTTCACTGTCACTCTTCACTGTCACTCTTCACTGTCACTGTCACTGTTCACTGTTCACTGTTCACTGTCACTCTTCACTCTTCACTGTTCACTGTCACTCTTCACTCTTCACTGTCACTCTTCACTGTCACTCTTCACTCTTCACTCTTCACTGTCACTCTTCACTCTTCACTCTTCACTGTCACTCTTCACTCTTCACTCTTCACTGTTCACTGTCACACTTCACTGTCACTGTAACTCTTCACTGTTCACTGTCACTCTTCACTGTTCACTGTCACTCTTCACTGTTCACTGTCACTCTTCACTGTCACTCTTCACTGTTCACTCTTCACTGTCACTCTTCACTGTTCACTGTCACTCTTCACTGTTCACTGTCACTCTTCACTGTTCACTCTTCACTGTTCATTGTCACTGTCACTGTCACTCTTCACTCTTCACTCTTCACTGTTCACTGTCACTGTCACTGTTCACTGTTCACTGTCACTCTTCACTGTCACTGTCACTCTTCACTGTCACTCTTCACTGTTCACTGTCACTCTTCACTCTTCACTGTCACTCTTCACTGTTCATTGTCACTCTTCACTGTTCACTGTTCACTGTCACTCTTCACTGTTCACTGTCACTCTTCACTGTCACTCTTCACTGTTCACTGTCACTCTTCACTCTTCACTCTTCACTGTTCACTGTCACTCTTCACTCTTCACTCTTCACTGTCACTCTTCACTCTTCACTCTTCACTGTCACTGTTCACTGTCACTCTTCACTGTTCACTGTTCACTGTCACTCTTCACTGTCACTCTTCACTCTTCACTGTCACTCTTCACCGTCACTGTTCACTGTTCACTGTCACTCTTCACTCTTCACTGTTCAATCTTCACTGTCACTCTTCACTGTTCAATCTTCACTGTCACTCTTCACTGTTCACTGTCACTGTTCACTGTCACTGTTCACTGTCACTCTTCACTGTTCACTGTCACTCTTCACTGTTCACTGTCACTCTTCACTCTTCACTGTTCACTGTCACTCTTCACTCTTCACTGTTCACTGTCACTGTTCACTGTCACTCTTCACTGTTCACTGTTCACTGTCACTGTTCACTGTCACTGTCACTGTTCACTGTCACTCTTCACTCTTCACTCTTCACTGTTCACTGTCACTCTTCACTCTTCACTCTTCACTGTCACTCTTCACTGTCTTCACGAGAACATCGGCTGATCTGAGACTGCCTTAATTTCTCCTGATGAGTTCCAGACTATTGTGTTTTGTGACTATTGTCTGTAGGAGTGTGTTTGCTCCTTCATGTTGTTTCGGTCGAACACTGAAACCTGCTGCATCTCATCAGATTTCTCCCTCAGAAGAGTTCCTGCGACCCTTGCCCTGACCTTTGACCTTCGGGTTAATAATTCAGAAGCTTCTGCTCTCCACGTGACGGATGAGAGATCAGCGAAACACAGGTGTTCCTCAGATCCTGTCAATGACGTTCAGGAACGTTACACTATTGTTCCCGCTGAGGAATGAAAACATTATTTTAATTATTACTGAAGAGTTAGTTCTGTGAACGCTAATGGAACATTCCACTGGTGTCATTCCTCAAACATTCCGGATCCAGGAACATTTAAAGAACGAAAGAATGTTCAACTGAAACATTTCAGATAAAAGCGTCCCATGAACGATGTATAAACTGTTTTTGTGCTGAAGTTTAGAGGCCGTTACTGAAGATCCGATGTTCTCTGAACGCTTCCGGGAGAACGCTTGATCGGAACGCTGAGAGAACGTTCCCTGAAGGAAAGTAAAACTGCACAATAAAAGCAGGAAGACGTGTGTGAAACACTCCTTTATCTGTCAGTCGAGTCGAGGCCTGTCTCCAACACACACACACACACACACACACTCACATTCGCTCACTCACTCACACACACACACACACGCTCTCACACACACACACACACACACACACACACACACACACACACACACACACACACACACACGATCCAGCGCTTGGAGAGTGTGTGATCTGTCAGAGTTGAAACTCTATTGTTTGGTGAATCTGTCAGTGAATCACTGCAGGGTTTCAGGTGTCTAACACACTCACTCACTCACGCACACACACACACACAGAATACAGTGTCACTGTGAGCGTTACAGGTCTGTTACGCCATATGGACACTGTGTGTGTGTGTGTGTGTGTGTGTGTGAGAGAGTGTGTTTGTATGCAAATAAATGATGTTTTTCCTCAGTATGTT
>CM038632.1:40447850-40482850 GCA_021554675.1 Leuciscus idus | reverse complement strand
ACACACACACACACACACACACACACACACACATTAAGGCACCTGATGGAGTTTTAGGACACCATTAGGTCACTTGATGGAGTTTTTCGGTTCCTTGCCACTGTTGCCTTTGGCTTGCTCAGTTGGGGATATTTTGGGGATATTTAATTAAATTTTATCAATCAATAAATTCCTCTTGAAACAAACTTTGTTGTATTATTTTAATTTAATACTGTGAAGCTGCTTTGATGCAATCTGTATTGTGAAAAGCGCTATACAAATAAACTTGACTTGACTTGACTTGACACACACACAGACACTCACGCACACACACACTCACTCAACTTACACACACACACACACACACACACACACACACACACACACACACACACACACTCACTCAACTTACACACACACACACACACACACACACTCACTCAACTTACACACACTCACGCACACACACTAACGCACACACTCTCACACACACTCTCACACAATATTTGTGAAATGTATTAACAGACTTCAGAAATAAAGGCCGTCATGAACATGTGACTGAAGGACTGATGAGTAGTTCTACAGTCACACTGAATGCGATCGGCAACAAGATGTTTTCCGCTGTAGAATATCGGACCAGCAGTTCCTGCAGGGCGACTGAGTAACACTCCAGTGATTAGTGATGCGTTTTAGTGAACTTCACAACGTAATTTCGTCACGAGTGAGCCCTTGCTCTGCTCAGCTGTTGTGGCGTCCCTCCTCCTCCCAGCTCCACCTGCATGATTCAGGCCTCTCGCTACTATTCTCCTCCTCCCAGCTCCACCTGCATGATTCAGGCCTCTCGCTACTATACTCCTCCTCACAGCTCCACCTGCATGATTCAGGCCTCTCGCTACTATACTCCTCCTCCCAGCTCCACCTGCATGATTCAGGCCTCTCGCTACTATACTCCTCCTCACAGCTCCACCTGCATGATTCAGGCCTCTCGCTACTATACTCCTCCTCCCAGCTCCACCTGCATGATTCAGGCCTCTCGCTACTATACTCTCCTCCCAGCTCCACCTGCATGATTCAGGCCTCTCGCTACTATACTCCTCCTCACAGCTCCACCTGCATGATTCAGGCCTCTCGCTACTATAGTCCTCCTCCCAGCTCCACCTGCATGATTCAGGCCTCTCGCTACTATTCTCCTCCTCCCAGCTCCACCTGCATGATTCAGGCCTCTCGCTACTATTCTCCTCCTCCCAGCTCCACCTGCATGATTCAGGCCTCTCGCTACTATACTCCTCCTCCCAGCTCCACCTGCATGATTCAGGCCTCTCGCTACTATACTCCTCCTCCCAGCTCCACCTGCATGATTCAGGCCTCTCGCTACTATACTCCTCCTCACAGCTCCACCTGCATGATTCAGGCCTCTCGCTACTATACTCCTCCTCACAGCTTCACCTGCATGATTCAGGCCTCTCGCTACTATACTCCTCCTCCCCAGCTCCACCTGCATGATTCAGGCCTCTCGCTACTATACTCCTCCTCACAGCTTCACCTGCATGATTCAGGCCTCTCGCTACTATACTCTTCCTCCCCAGCTCCACCTGCATGATTCAGGCCTCTCGCTACTATACTCTTCCTCCCCAGCTCCACCTGCATGATTCAGGCCTCTCGCTACTATACTCCTCCTCCCCAGCTCCACCTGCATGATTCAGGCCTCTCGCTACTATACTCCTCCTCACAGCTTCACCTGCATGATTCAGGCCTCTCGCTACTATACTCCTCCTCACAGCTCCACCTGCATGATTCAGGCCTCTCGCTACTATACTCCTCCTCACAGCTCCACCTGCATGATTCAGGCCTCTCGCTACTATACTCCTCCTCACAGCTCCACCTGCATGATTCAGGCCTCTCGCTACTATACTCCTCCTCACAGCTTCACCTGCATGATTCAGGCCTCTCGCTACTATACTCCTCCTCCCCAGCTCCACCTGCATGATTCAGGCCTCTCGCTACTATACTCCTCCTCCCAGCTCCACCTGCATGATTCAGGCCTCTCGCTACTATACTCCTCCTCCCAGCTCCACCTGCACGATTCAGGCCTCTCGCTACTATACTCCTCCTCCCAGCTCCACCTGCATGATTCAGGCCTCTCGCTACTATACTCCTCCTCCCAGCTCCACCTGCATGATTCAGGCCTCTCGCTACTATACTCCTCCTCCCAGGCCTCTCGCTACTATACTCCTCCTCCCCAGCTCCACCTGCATGATTCAGGCCTCTCGCTACTATACTCCTCCTCCCAGCTCCACCTGCATGATTCAGGCCTCTCGCTACTATACTCCTCCTCCCCAGCTCCACCTGCATGATTCAGGCCTCTCGCCCGACTCTGGTGTGTCTCTAATCTCCAGTCCTTCCTCGAGACACACACGCTTCACCATAACAGCTTTAAGATTATATGGGCAAAGGAACTCGTGAGCGACTGGTATTCAGAGTATACAGGGGTGGTGGTGGCGCAATGGATAAGACACATGCCTTTGGTGTGAGAGACCCGGGTTCGAATCCACTGTGAGACACCAATGTGTCCCTGAGCAAGACACTTAACCCCTAGTTGCTCCAGAGGCGTGCGACCTCTGAAATAATTAGCAATTGTAAGTCGCTTTGGATAAAAGCGTCAGCTAAATGAATAAATGTAAATGTAAAAAAATGTAAATAAAAATGTAAATGTATACAAAGATTAATTCGTTCTCAGACACACAATAATGTTGTGATCAGTAATTAAACGGCAATTCTTCATAATGTGTCATAGTTAAGCCCCTTTCACACAGCGCGATGATCCCGGCAAATTGCCAGAACGCCTTCTGTGTGAATGCAAACACGACCCGGGACTGATGCCCGGTTGGGGACCTAGTAAGATTGCCATGTTCAGTCCCGGAACGCGCGCTGTGTGAACAAAAGCCGTAATAATGCTGTGTCGTAGTGATGACGCTGAAGCCGGGATCGTTCGCCAGCTGTGAAACGGTACGTAATGCGCAAGTTTATGATCGAATCAGAGAAAAAAATGCACAAGCGTGGTTTCTCATAAGCAAACTTAAGACGCTGCTGAGACATTATGTCACGTCGATGTCACGTGTCTTTACGGGTTGTGTGTGAACGCACTCTCTGATTCCGGAAAATCACTGGCAGTGTGAATGAACCAAAATCAAACGAACCCGGGTCACTTTATCCGTGTATTTTCCGGAATCTCTGTGTGAAAGGGGCTTTAGTTATTAATGAGGCCAAACTCATTCAGTAATTATTGATTATCTTCAGTCGTTTTGCTTCTTCTCCAGTAAATATTTCTTGATTTAAGAATGTTAAGAAAACAAGACAGAAACTCTGAGGAAGAGGATCATATTTTGCCGTGTAATCATAACTGGAACATATAAGAACGTCAGACATGTTTTCGTCATATATAGAGGGAATATGGTGATGGTTGAGACGAGAGATGACCTGTTCTCTCCACACACAGATCTTTATCTTTGGTGTGTGTTCCTTAAACAGGAAGTAGCAGATGTAAGACAGGAAGTGGCTTCTCATTGTTCTGTGTCTTATCCTTCCTCTATTTAACGTCTGACGAATGACCTTCAACACAATAAAGCCTCACACACACGAGCTGGTGGAAGTGAACGTGTGTGTAGCGTCTCTTCTAGCGCTAAACAAGAACAAAAAACAAGGGTTAAACAAGATTATGTTTCTGAGTCCATCGGCAGATATTTGGTCTTGTTTTTAAGCACAAACTCACTTCATTTTAATCATTTTTTCATTAAACGTCCTGATTTAGATGCAGCTCTGATGGAAGTGCACAGAAGTGTGTAATTATTCATGTCGTCTGAGACAGAGAGGTTATCTTATCATGAAGACTTCTTTCTTTTCAAGGAAAAAATGCTTAAATATGTCATTTTAGTGATCAAAGATGAGTTTTAAGAGATACAATTATTGACTACAGGGGACTACTATCTGGAAAATATATACTGTAAATATTATATCAGATTTTTTTCCCTCACAAATATTGATATTTTAGAAAAATAAAGAAATTGAACAAATATAAAATAATTATATTAAATAAAATCTTTACAAAATAAAATGAAATACTATTAAATCTAGTGAATGTGGAGGATTATTATTATTAACTAAAACTAAAACTTTTTTTCTTGAAATATTATCAAATTTATTTTATTTCAGCTAAGGCAATTCTCATTATTTCTCATTCAGTCTAAGTACTAAAAAACCCTCAAAATAAATCAACTAAAACGAATCAAACAAAAAAACAAACAAACAAAAAAAATGTATTGGCCTCTCACCTGTCATTGGTCAGACAGACAGGAAGCCCCGCCCACTTCTTCAGCATCTGTCATTGGTCAGACAGACGGGAAGCCCCACCCACTTCTTCAGCATTCCTGTGTTCGGATGACCTTGAAAAGCCTCAGAGCAAGGAGAGATTCCCGGAGAACCCGAAAATGATGCGTCAGCGAGAGTCTGAAAAATGCTGAGTCTGTCAACATGAAATATTCAAATCTACTGAGAGAGAGAGAGAGGGAGAGAGAGAGAGGGAGAGAGAGAGAGAGAGACAGAGAGAGAGAGACAGAGAGGGGGGGGGGAGAGAGAGAGAGAGGGAGAGAGAGAGACAGAGAGGGGGGGGAGAGAGAGAGAGAGGGAGAGAGACAGAGAGAGAGAGAGACAGAGGGGGGGGAGAGGGAGAGAGAGAGAGAGGGAGAGAGAGAGAGCGACAGAGAGAGAGACAGAGGGGGGGGGGGAGAGAGAGAGAGAAAGAGAGGGAGAGAGAGAGAGAGAGAGAGAGAGAGAGAGAGGGAGAGAGCAAGGTAGAGATAGAGAGAGAGGGAGAGAGAGAGAGAGAGAGAGAGAGGAGATTATATGAGAGGAGATATACAAATATTTTCCATACAATGAGATAACTGTAAAAATATACCAATAACTATATCTTCCTGTTGTCTGCAGGAAGCAAGTGTGTTTTGGGATTTTTTTTTTTTTTTATGCTTTATTTGAACATTCAGTTTATAGTGTGAAACAACAAAGTATACAACAATAATAATTATTAAGAATAACAAAAATATAAAGAACAGTAAAAGAAACACTTTGTGTTGCGGATGTTCCATCACGTTCCACAGCCCCGGTGACATCACAGGAATCTGCTGTTGCCGTGGAGACGAGAGTTCCAAACATCAGGACGACGTGACGCTTGAATTCCTAGGTTTTCATGTTTCTGACACTACGAGAGGAACTTCTGCACCTTTGATCCAGTTCAGGAAGAAAAACAGGCTCAAATCTGATGCTCAACCGCAGCAACAGAGGAAACCGGATGTTTTATGTCGGATATTATATATGAGACGGACATTAGAGCGGATTTTAGTCTGTAAACTCCTGGAGAAGTTTGAACATCAGGTTTACAGTGACACACTTACAGTGGGAGTCTGTGGGGAAAGATGCATCGCTTGTTTTTATACTAACGTTTTGAGAACATTATTAATGGAGTCCTATTATGCCCTTTAACAAAGTCTTATGTTTTCATGCTTGATTGTTCAAAAACGCATTATTTTTCACTTATTTTACATTATTACAGCTCCTCTCTCCAATCTGGTTGAACACGTCGTTTTCGATGAAGATCCTCCTTACAGAATACGAACTGTGCTGTGATTGGTCAGCTTGCCCAGTGTGTTGTGATTGGCTCTGTCCCATCCCCTTCATAACCGCAAGCTCTACTCAGATATAAATATTAACGATTGTGTCAATTTCAAACCATTTGGAGCCGATTCAGACCCTGACAATGTTAACGAACGAGGATCGTGCAGAACGGATTTCAAGCACAGATTTCACAGGCCGTTTCATGTTTTTTTGTAATTTTCTTTTAGATACGATTTTATCCACCATTTAATCATATTTTTCGGAAAACTATGGTAATACAAATAGTAATCGATCACAAAATCATGGATAATTGTTCTAAGGGGCGGTGAACAGTCTTACAAAAGCTCCAGTAAACACTACATCAACACGGTAATGTTAGATTGTTAGTTAGCAGGCTAGTGGAGAGACAGAGCTTTACATCACAGCTATCATAGCAACTACATAAAGCTTGTAATTGAAACTGTTAATAGAAAACACAACTACACATAATATGACATACTTACAAGTTGTGATCCTTAAACAATAGATTGTCCCGACAAAATGAAAGTCCTCCGTCTCTGTCCTCTTCTCTAAAGCAGTCCATCATGGCCCCGCCCCCTTTATGGCGAGTTCCCGGGGGCGGGGTTTATGTAAATGTTAGGGTTAGTGACATCACCAACCCAGGAAGAAGCTCATTGTAGTTCCTGCCAGCCGTTTGTTGTAGTCCTTAAAAAAAGCGATTTCTGTAAAAGAAAATATCTCTCTGCATTGATCTTTGACCGTCGTTAATTTAGCAGATGTTGTTTATGCTCATGATTATGATTATCATATGATTATGATTTGACTTTTCTAACTTTAGTTAGTGTGTAATGTTGTTGTTTGAGCATAAACAACATCTACAAAGTTACAATGCTCAAAGTTCAAGGCAAAGGGAGATATTTGCTTTTAAAGAAATCGCTTTTTAAGGACTACAACAAATGGCTGGTAGAGACTACAATGAGCTCCTTCTGGGTTACTGACATCACAAACCCTAGAATTTACATAAACCCCGCCTCTGGGAACGTGATTTATAGATTATCATGACAGAATATGCTAATCAAAGACTAGAAGACAGTTAACTCTACATTAGCAATATAAATTCATCAACTAAACGTTCAGAAATGTCCATGTTGTCATTGTCTGACTCCGGTTTGAACATAAAAGGCTAAAAGTTTTTTTAATTTTCAGTGTGTGTCTGTGTGAGGTAATCGGAGCTGCTAACACACAAACACAAGCTCTTGAAGCTCCGCCCCCTGTGCCGGGAGCAGCAGCTCATTTGCATTTAAAGGGACAGACACAAAAACTGTGTGTTTTTGCTCACCCTCAAAAAGTGAGAACTTTAACATGCAATATAAAAATATCTGTGGGGTATTTTGAGCTAAAGCTTCACACACACACTCATTATCGAGGACTCCTTAAAAGCCCAGATAACTTTGAACGAACATTCTCTTAATGTTACTTAAGGAACATTTGTCCGTAACTTTGATAGAGCCTTGATCGAACGTTCCCTGTTACCAGTGACTCATCTGGGTCTGTTTTTATCCCTCCTCAGGAACACGGGAGGTACGTCAGGTTTATGATGAGATGATGTGTGTGTGTCTGTCTCTCAGTGATTCACTGGGTCTCACCGGCGTCTCGTTTAGTAGACTCACACCGGCTCAATACTGACACGGAAAACACCTGACATGACTCAAGAGCTCCACACATCCCTATTGTATTATACATGTGTCCATATGAGAGATTGTATCATGGTGTGAATGTTCTCATAAAAAGATATCATACTCAGCCGGGTCCTGTTTCCCAGCTAACAAACATGTGTTTTAAAGTTTTCTCCTTAAAACTGCAGTGAACCAAAGACAGTCTCAAAAACACGCTTTAAAATCGCTGGTGTTTCTGACGTCACAAACTACCTTGTAACCAATCAGATCAACGTGGGATCGTCAACCAGTGGATCTCTGAGCTGAGTGAGTGAGTGGAGGCGGGGCTCATTTGCATATTCATAGAACCACGCATACTAAATGAGGCGAGGGTGTCGAGTTACATTCAAGATATTTTAAGGCATGAAGAATTATTTTTCAAGGAAAAAACTTTAAATATATCATTTTGCTGATCAAAGATGAGTTTTAAAGGTGCATTGCGCAAGTCTCTGAGTTTTTGCAGAACTATGCCCCCTCTGGCGGTAAGCGAAACTGCAACCAGAGGTTGTCTTTTGCACTAGACAAAAGTTTTCTTTTTTTATCTTACGTGGAGTTTGCGTTGGTGTTTGAAATGAACTACAAGCCGGTCTCTTAGAATCCATCTTCTACGGAGAATGGCGGCGAATACACAAACCTGCCAGACACAGCCAGGTGAGCGTGCCGTGAACGCGCATGACGTCACGCCCAGTCTCAAATTCCGACCCGAATCCCTCTTATTTATTTTACTGTACAGGATTATAGAGACAATCGCAGTGATCAGAGAAGGGCTCATTCAGCCCATCAGGCAATTGTTTAAGCATGTATGGGTTAGAAAACGGGTATTTTTAACATGAAAAGTTGCGCATTGCACCTTTAAGGGATGGAATGATTGACTACAGGGGGACTTTAAAGCATATATTTGCAAACATTGCTGGAACGTTACATTTGAATGTTCTTTGAACGTTCCTAAACAAGTAGAAACATAAAAAAAAAATTAAACATTTAATGTTTTGAGAACATTATTAAAGACCAGTTCTATTAACGTTTCTGGAAGAACTTGCCAGAACATTCCCTGTTATCTGGGTTTCACCGGATAGATAACAAGAGAGATGAAATACAGATAAACAGAACAGATGCACAGTGCGAAAAGAGGTTTAGAGTCTTAAACGGGAGACAGAGGGAGAGAGATAAATGAAAATCAGCATTATAGAGATGTGTCTGTTCCTGCCCAGCCGAGCAGAACGTGTCCGGGTCACTTACGCAACACGCCGGAGAGAAACAGGCTTTATCCAGGACTTACTGCGAACGTGTCTCTTCAGGACCACAGGAACACACATGACATCTGTCAACGGCAAAAAGTAAATATTTTAGCATGTCAAATAAAAATAAATAATTTAAAAATAAAAACAGTCAAAATAAAACACTTATTAAAAAAGCATTTTATCATGTAAAATAAAAAAAATTAAAAAATAATTAACCCATCAAAATAAAACACTTATTAAGAAATTATGCATTTTAGCATGTAAAATTTTAATAAATGAATACATTTAAAATAAAACCCATCAAAATAAAACACTTTATAAAAAGTAAAGATTTTAGCATGTAAAATTTAAATGTTTTTTTTTTATCAAAAATAAAACAATTATTAAAAAAAATATTTAAAAAAATCATTTTATCATGTAAAATTAAAATAAATAAATAATTTTAAAATAAAACCCATAAAAAAACACTTAATAAAAAGTAAATATTTTATCATGTAAAGTAAAAATAAATAATTTTAAAATAAAAACAATCAAAATAAAACACTTATTAAAAAAGCATTTTATCATGTAAAAAAATAAAAATTAACCCATCAAAATAAAACACTTATTAAGAAATTATGCATTTTAGCATGTAAAATTTAAATAAATGAATACATTTAAAATAAAACCCATCAAAATAAAACACTTTATAAAAAGTTAAGATTTTAGCATGTAAAATTTAAATGTTTTTTTTAATCAAAAATAAAAGAATTATTAAAAAAAATATTTTAAAAATTCATTTTATCATGTAAAATTAAAGTAAATAAATAATTTTAAAATAAAACCCATAAAAAAACACTTAATAAAAAGTAAATATTTTAGCATGTAAAATTAAAATAAATAAATCATTTTAAAATAAAATCATGATCATGACCTTTATCCCATCAGACCAGCTAATGGCCACAGAACCAGATGCATGATGGGAGAAGGGTGTAGAATAGAGCAAGTTTCTTCCTGTTATTTAAAGCAACACAGAGGATGACATCACTTCCTTCCTCCTCACAATTAGCAGCTTAAGCTTCACTTCCGTCCAAAGCGAGGAGCGCGTGCAGTCATTCTGCTAAATCAGTATCTTGAGGACGATCTTCCATAAAGTGGAAAAGCACAACTGATGATCACTGAATCTTAGTCTACACTAGAGAAAAACAGACCAGACTAGCTTCTTATGGCACTGTGGTTTCAGACGGCTACTGCTGGTGCATGATGGTTATTGACTGGTCAATAATGGTCTTTTTTGCAGTGAATTTCTCGAGAACAAAGGGAAAGTTGATGAATGGTCCTCCGGAGAGTTCTCAGGGATTGACTCATGGTTTTCTGATCTCCCTCTCTGATTGGGCGGAACTGGGACACCTGATACCCTTCATCGGCTCTATCTTCCAGCAACACTTACAGGACCACCCCCCCCCCCCCATCCCCCATCCCCCATATAGATCTGCTTAAACACAACAGAGCATTCTTCAGTCGTCTTCAATCCTCTGGCTGCGGGAATGCTGGGAAACAGAGACGACCCACGGCGTGTGTTTGTGAAGCTTGTTTTTGGCCACGGAATAACTAAATAAAAGAGGAACCTTTCATCTTACTATTTATGTCTTGCAATTCAGACTTTATTTTAGGTATTATAAACAAAAAAGGAACTGTGTGATATAAACTCACATCTACGAGCAAAAAAGTCAGAGTTGCAAGATATAAAGTCAATTGTGAGATAAAAACTCACAATTATGAGTAAAAAAGTCAGAATTAATAGAGTAAAAAAGTCTGAATTGCGAGATATAAAGTCTGAATTGTGAAATTAACTCAAAATTATGAGTAAAAATGTCAGAATTGAGTAAAAAAAGTCAGAATTGCGAGATATAAAGTCAGAATTGCAAGATAAACTCACAACTATGAGTAAAAATGTCAGAATTGAGTAAAAAAAGTCAGAATTGCGAGATATAAAGTTAGAATTGCAAGATAAACTCACAACTATGAGTAAAAAAGTTAGAATTGTGAGTAAAAAAGTCTGAATTTCGAGATATAAAGTCCGAATTGCAAGATAAACTCACAACTATGAGTAAAAATGTCAGAATTGAGTAAAAAAAGTCAGAATTGCAAGATATAAAGTCAGAATTGTGAAATTAACTCACAACTATGAGTAAAAATGTCAGAATTGAGTAAAAAAGTCAGAGTTGCAAGATATAAAGTCAGAATTGCAAGATAAACTCACAACTACGAGTAAAAAAGTCAGAATTGTGAGTAAAAAAGTCGCAAGATAAAAAATAAAAAAAAGAAAACCATTTTTATGTGGTGTAAACAAGCTTCCATCAGTGTGTTGTTTTGTTGGACTCGAGGCAAATGAAGACCCCTCTTAAAGCACAGAAACATTGACTGGAAACCAGCCGATTCACTAGCACACTTCCTCTGGAGGCGTTCAGCATTCATCTCACTCTCTTCAGGGTTTTACGAGCTATCACAGTTGTAAAACATGACTAAAAGGGTTGTTTGTTTAAAGCCGCTCAGACGTCTCAGGCTTTCACAGCACCTGCAGAACATAAATCATGAAACCTCGTCAGTGTGTGGTTTGGGTTCGGGACTCGCCGGTTTGGGACTGGGTTACACCTGAAGGTTCCTAAATGCATTTATATAAGTGGGATAAAGAAGACTAAAATCAGCCTTGATATGTAGCTGTCAAGATATAAAGTGTATACACAATATAACGTGTGCCAAATGAGTCTGGCCTGGGAACGGATAGAAGATAAAATCCATCAGACTTCCACTGCCAAACTGCAGGAATGCACCAGGTGTGGAGATTTTAGATGGTGATATGAAAGATATTTAGGTAGGGTTACACTATTTCTGAATGTAATAAAACATTGTGCCATTGTTGCATTCTGAAATGTATCAGAATTTATCAGACAGACTCCAAAAAAAGCATAGAGAATAGATAAACTCACATATTCACACTGCATCCAGGTTCTAAAAAGTAACTGAGTTTCTAAAAAGGTTCTAAAAAGTAACAGAGTTTCTAAAAAGGTTCTAAAAAGTAACAGAGTTTCTAAAAAGGTTCTAAAAAGTAACTGATTTTCCAAAAAGGTTCTAAAAAGTAACTGATTTTCTAAAAAGGTTCTAAAAAGTAACTGATTTTCTAAAAAGATTCTAAAAATTAATCAAGTTTCTAAAAAGGTTCTAAAAAGTAACCGATTTTCTAAAAAGGTTCTAAAAATTAACCAAGTTTCTAAAAAGGTTCTAAAAAGTAACTGAGTTTCTAAAAAGTAACTGAGTTTCTAAAAAGGTTCTAAAAAGTAACTCTGTGTTTCTAAAAAGGTTCTAAAAAGTAACTCATTTTCTAAAAAGGTTCTAAAAATTAATCAAGTTTCTAAAAAGGCTCTAAAAAGTAACTCTGTGTTTCTAAAAAGGTTCTAAAAAGTAACTGATTTTCTAAAAAGGTTCTAAAAATTAACCAAGTTTCTAAAAAGGTTCTAAAAAGTAACCGATTTTCTAAAAAGGTTCTAAAAATTAACCAAGTTTCTAAAAAGGTTCTAAAAAGTAACTGAGTTTCTAAAAAGTAACTGAGTTTCTAAAAAGGTTCTAAAAAGTAACTCTGTGTTTCTAAAAAGGTTCTAAAAAGTAACTCATTTTCTAAAAAGGTTCTAAAAATTAATCAAGTTTCTAAAAAGGCTCTAAAAAGTAACTCTGTGTTTCTAAAAAGGTTCTAAAAAGTAACTGATTTTCTAAAAAGGTTCTAAAAATTAACCAAGTTTCTAAAAAGGTTCTAAAAAGTAACTCTGTGTTTCTAAAAAGGTTCTAAAAAGTAACTGATTTTCTAAAAAGGTTCTAAAAATTAATCAAGTTTCTAAAAAGGTTCTAAAAAGTAACTGCCTGTTTCTAAAAAGGTTCTAAAAAGTAACTGATTTTCTAAAAAGGTTCTAAAAACTAACTGCCTGTTTCTAAAAAGGTTCTAAAAAGTAACTGATTTTCTAAAAAGGTTCTAAAAATCAACCAAATTTCTAAAAAGGTTCTAAAAAGTAACTGCGTGTTTCTAAAAAGGTTCTAAAAGTAACCGATTTTCTAAAAAGGTTCTAAAAATTAACCAAGTTTCTAAAAAGGTTCTAAAAATCAACCAAATTTCTAAAAAGTAACTGCGTATTTCTAAAAAGGTTCTAAAGAGTAACTGCGTGTTTCTAAAAAGGTTCTAAAAGTAGCTGTTTGTTTCTAAAGACGCTCTATTCACTCGCTCTACTGCTGGATGTCTGCACTTTACAGAATGAGTGTTGAATGGATAAACTCACATATTCACACTGCGTCCAGTGAGCTCAACACTGGTCTCTGGCACACTGAGCTAATGACCTTCAGTCTGACCGCGCTGGAAAAGGAAGAAAGCAGGAACAGAGCCGGAAATTGGACATGCAACATTGAAAGGAAAGAATGGGAGCGAGAAGGGAAGAATGTGTTTGGACCTCCTGTCTTTGTTGCCCAAAGCTGAAGTTTTCAAAGGAACTCGGTCACATTTAGACCCAGAACCCTCCTCTGAGCCCGACAGTAACGCCTCTGATCCAACCATCCATTCAGCAGGAATTCCTAAATGAAAATGCTCCGGTTGGGGCCGTTAGTTCATGAAAGCATTCAGACACACAGACGGCACTGTCTTTTTTTCCTGCTGCTTCCTGTAACGACACACAAACAGACCAAATCAGAACAAATCATGATGATATGTATAAAAAAAGAAGTAATGAGTGTTTCTAAAAAGGTTCTAAAAAGTAACTGAGTTTCTAAAAAGGTTCTAAAAAGTAACTGAGTTTCTAAAAAGGTTAAAATAAGTTATGAGAGGGTTTTAAAAAAGTTTCTAAGAAGTAATTCTGCGTTTCTAATAAGGTTCTAAAAAAGGAACTGATTTGTTTCTAAAAAGGATCTAAGGTTTTTGTTGAACGTCCTTCACTAAAACTAACAGTGCCACCCTGAACACCACAGAACACCATACAGAACAGCCTAGCAACCACATGAAAATGCTTACAATATTACTTAAGTTTTAAATGCAAGAATGATCTATTAATACCTGCTTTTTTAATATTAAAGAGCATTTCCTGAGTAATAGTGTGCACATGTGTGTGTGTTTGTTTAGAAATGCTCACTGGCATGTCTACTGCTCCTCCCCCTGGGTTATTACTCTCTCTCCTGACAGTGACCTCTAGGCTAAAGGTCACAGAGCCGATGACCTTGGTGTGTTCAGATGTGGGTCATCTGTGACCTCCTTCAGATCCGCACTGACCTCTGACCTCAGAGCGCAGTGTGTTCACTGCACTTTAACAGATGATCCGCGGTCAGATCACATGACGCTGTTACCAGTGTTGAGGAATGTGACTCTTAAAAGCAACACATTACACTGTTTCTAAAAAGGTTCTAAAAAGCAACAGAGTGTTTCTAAAAAGGTTCTAAAAAGTAACTGTGGGTTTCTAAAAAGGTTCTAAAAAGTAACAATGTTTCTAAAAAGGTTCTAAAAAGTAACAGAGTGTTTCTAAAAAGGTTCTAAAAAGCAACAGATTTTCTAAAAAGATTCTAAAAAGTAACAGAGTTTCTAAAAAGGTTCTAAAAAGTAACAGTGTTTCTAAAAAGGTTCTAAAAAGCAACAGAGTGTTTCTAAAAAGGTTCTAAAAAGCAACAGAGTTTCTAAAAAGATTCTAAAAAGTAACAGAGAGTTTCTAAAAAGGTTCTAAAAAGTAACTGTGTTTCTAAAAAGGTTCTAAAAAGTAATAGAGTGTTTCTAAAAAGTAACAGTGTTTCTAAAAAGGTTCTAAAAAGTAACAGAGTGTTTCTAAAAAGGTTCTAAAAAGTAACAGAGTGTTTCTAAAAAGGTTCTAAAAAGTAACAGTGTTTCTAAAAAGGTTCTAAAAAGTAATGAGTGTTTCTAAAAAAAATATAAAAAGTAACCACGTGTTTCCCTTCTAAAAACTAATAACCTAGTTTTTATGGAAAGTAATGTTACATTCTTTTGCATGTGTATGTAGAATGCATAAATTGAGGTGACAGTGTGAATTGAAAATACTGAAATAAAATGACTGGGTACTGTGAAACAAAACAACACAATAATATTTCTATTAGATTCTCTTCACTACTTGCAGTTGCACGCAACAATAAACATATATGTGAACACATTCATGAACACATGACTCTTAAAGACTTCAGTGCTATTTAGTATAGAGTATCTCGCCTTATACGAGTGTTTACTCACATAGCAAACCTCATCTAGTTGATCTCTGAAAATACTCAAGTCCTCATCATGTCAGGGTCATTTGGCCTGAACCTCAACAGAAAACACTCACACACCAGTAAACACTGACTGACACACACTATTCACACACACACACACACACACACACACACACACACACATACTTGTTTTTGTGGTATAGAAGGACACTGATGCCCAAACAAGTTTGGTGGTGGTATATGGGGACACCCCTTTCCCATTGCCCTACAGTGATGATACAAATATCAAAAATTTTGTTTTAATCTGCAGATCACAAATCTGACTTCAAATGTTCTATACACACAACAAAACAGAAAATATGACCATATGATATTTTGGTGGTACACAAGGACATTCCCGCCCATCCTAAAATGTTCCCGCCTATGACATAATTGTGATTTTTGGGGCCCGACTTGATTATGAGGACACTCTTTTTACAATACACTAAATATGTCATTTCAGTGGATTACAGGGACCAATGTGTTTTACTGGTACATGACCACACACACACACACAAACCTGACAACACAGTGTATTACCAAGACTAAGGTGATTTAAGAGGACTGGATCTGAAACACAATACACAACTGCATAATCCAACATTATAAGGACGAGTGTGTTTAATGGTACATGCCCACACACACACACAAACCTGACAACACGGTGTATTACCAAGACTAAGGTGATTTAAGAGTACCGGATCTCAAATACAATACACAAAACAACTTGCAACATTACAGGGACAGGGGTGTTTTAGAAGTGCTTTAATTATGACTTCAATAATATCATCATAAACATTGAGTTTTTACAGTTTTACGATGTAATACAATCATGACATGCCATTTTAAGGGGAAAGTGACATCCACAAACTTAAAAACATGGTCAATAAAACTTGCACAACTGTGTGATCTTTCAGAAAGCATACAGTATCATTACTGTTTTGACATATTAAAATGACAAGCAGATGAACCATTCAAAACTTCGAAAAGATTGACAAAACAGCCCTTGGAAACAGGCACAATTTAAAGATGTCATTAAACAGGCTTTGAAATGTATAAAATGAACTCACTCAACATGCAATAAATGCTGCAACATGTAGAGAAACCGACTTACAAGGGACGGTTTACCTAAAAAGACAATTCTGTTATTTCCAGAAAATGTAAACAGAATTGTCAAGTTTCAAAGCAGAATTACAGAGATAACAGGAAAAGTATTCAACAAAGTTAGTTTGGGCTGTTCATCAGCTCTAGAAGAGTATAGTGTCATTAGAATACAACTATCATTGTAAGTATAAAAGCTCTCATGTGTTTAGAGATTACTAAAGCATGTATTCTTCTGTACAGAGAATGAGAGTGAGGCCGAACTTGAAAACCCACGGAAAGGATCCTCAGCGGTCTTACACTGCTGGCATTCAGTCAGTGTGGCCAGTTTTCCTTCGGTTATACACTCACCTAAAGGATTATTAGGAACACCTGTTCAATTTCTCATTAATGCAATTATCTAATCAACCAATCACATGGCAGTTGCTTCAATGCATTTAGGGGTGTGGTCCTGGTCAAGACAATCTCCTGAACTCCAAACTGAATGTCAGAATGGGAAAGAAAGGTGATTTAAGCAATTTTGAGCGTGGCATGGTTGTTGGTGCCAGACGGGCCGGTCTGAGTATTTCACAATCTGCTCAGTTACTGGGATTTTCACGCACAACCATTTCTAGGGTTTACAAAGAATGGTGTGAAAAGGGAAAAACATCCAGTATGCGGCAGTCCTGTGGGCGAAAATGCCTTGTTGATGCTAGAGGTCAGAGGAGAATGGGCCGACTGATTCAAGCTGATAGAAGAGCAACTTTGACTGAAATAACCACAATAACCACATTGTCTGGTTTCTTGAACATGACAATGAGTTCACTGTACTAAAATGGCCCCCACAGTCACCAGATCTCAACCCAATAGAGCATCTTTGGGATGTGGTGGAACGGGAGCTTCGTGCCCTGGATGTGCATCCCACAAATCTCCATCAACTGCAAGATGCTATCCTATCAATATGGGCCAACATTTCTAAAGAATGCTTTCAGCACCTTGTTGAATCAATGCCACGTAGAAATAAGGCAGTTCTGAAGGCGAAAGGGGGTCAAACACAGTATTAGTATGGTGTTCCTAATAATCCTTTAGGTGAGTGTATGTGCCTTAAAATGTTCAATTACAGTTGTAACTTCAGCATTTTACCAGCACACTTTTTGTCCTTTCCACAAGGTTTTCAATTCCTGCCTCACGTTCATTCTCTGTACAGAAGAATACATGCTTTAGTAAACTAACTATATGAGAGCTCATGTACTTACAATGGTAGTCATATTCTGATTTAAACCTCAGGTACCTTGAGAAACTTCAGTGGTTTCTCGATGGGCATCTTCTGAACACCTGTAGGAAATCAGTTATAGACAGATCAGAAACTCAGATGTAACTCAAACCTGCATCTAGAACTTAAAACTGGTTATACATCTGATATCTAAAAATTACATTTCAAATGACATTCAAAACATTATTCTGGAGATGGAATGTTGTGTTAAACATCTCCTTTTCAAAGTTTTTGACCAACATTGAACATGATAAACGTATTGGTTTGGTACTGATTCCATTAATTTTGTTCTAGAAAAATTGTTATTTATAATAATATCTGATTATTGATAACTGATTTTTACAATTAATGGCAAAAGGAATGTTTAGAAATGTAATCTGATATTATCTTCTGGCACACTATAGTATGATATATATGTACATACACTATGAACAAAATTCTAAACGCTTTTGTTTTTGCTCCCATTTTTCATGAGCTGAACTAAAAGTTCTAAGACTTTTTCTATGTACACAAAAGACCTATTTCTCTCAAATATTGTTCACAAATCTGTCTAAATCGGTGTTAGTGAGCACTTCTCCTTTGCCGAGATAATCCATCCACCTCACAGGTGTGGCATATCAAGATACTGATTAGACAGCATGATTATTGCACAGCTGTGCCTTAGGCTGGCCACAATAAAAGGCCACTCTAAAATGTGCAGTTTTGTGTGGTGTCGGGGGGTGTGGGGTGTCGGGGGTCTGGAAACAAGTCATTATCTGGTGTGACCATCATTTGCCTCACGCAGTGCAACACATCTCCTTCGCATAGAGTTGATCAGGTTGTTGATTGTGGCCTGTAGAATGTTGGTCCACTCCTCTTCAATGGCTGTGTGAAGTTGCTGGATATTGGCAGGACCTGGAACACGCTGTCGTATACGCCGATTCAGAGCATCCCAAACATGCTCAATGGGTGACATGTCCGGTGAGTATGCTGGCCATGCAAGAACTGGGATGTTTTCAGCTTCCAGGAATTGTGTACAGATCTTTGCAGAATGGGGCTGTGCATTATCATGCTGCAACATGAGGTGATGGTCGTGGATGAATGGCACAACAATGGGCCTTAGGATCTCATCACGGTATCTCTGTGCATTCAAAGTGCCATCAATAAAATGCACCTGCGTTCGTTGTCCATAACATACGCCTGCACATACCATAACCCCACCATGGGCCACTCGATCCCCAACGTTGACATCAGTAAACCGCTCACCCACACGACGCCATACACGCTGTCTGCCATCTGCCCTGTACAGTGAAAACTGGGATTCATCCGTGAAGAGAACATCTCTCCAAAGTGCCAGACGCCATCGAATGTGAGCATTTGCCCACGCAGGTCGTTTACAACGACCAACTGCAGGTCGAGACCCCGATGAGGACGATGAGCATGCAGATGAGCTTCCCTGAGACGGTTTTTGACAGTTTGTGCAGAAATTCTTTGGTTATGCAAACCGATTGTTGCAGCAGCTGTCCGGGTGGCTGGCCTCAGACGGTGTTGGAAGTGAAGATGCTGGATGTGGAAGTCCTGGGCTGGTGTGGTTACACGTGGTCTGCAGTTGGATGTACTGCCAAATTCTCTGAAAAGCCTTTGGAGACGGCTATGGTAGAGAAATGAACATTCAATTCACGGGCAACAGCAGCTGGACATTCCTGCTGTCAGCATGCCTATT
Organism: Leuciscus idus; assembly: GCA_021554675.1. Taxonomy (NCBI): domain Eukaryota; kingdom Metazoa; phylum Chordata; class Actinopteri; order Cypriniformes; family Leuciscidae; genus Leuciscus; species Leuciscus idus. The sequence goes on along the minus strand of CM038632.1, from coordinate 40,463,935 downwards.
GCACGCTCCCTCAAAACTTGCGACATCTGTGGCATTGTGCCGTGTGATAAAACTGCACATTTTAGAGTGGCCTTTTATTGTGGCCAGCCTAAGGCACACCTGTGCAATAATCATGCTGTCTAATCAGCATCTTGATATGTCACACCTGTGAGGTGGATGGATTAACTCGGCAAAGGAGAAGTGCTCACTAACACAGATTTAGACAGATTTGTGAACAATATTTGAGAGAAATAGGCCTTTTGGGTACATAGAAAAAGTCTTTGAACAAAATTATAGATCTAACTCAAAGTTCTGTGTATATAACTGGCTTAAAACCATTTTTCTTTGGTGAAAATACTAACGTAAAATTGCACTACAATATATATTGGTTTAAAATAATAATAAACATGTTCATAAACACAAACTTGTTATGCTGGGTACACACCAAAAGATAATCAGGCTGATTTTGGGCCGATTTGCCCCTTCTGACAATCCTAGCTGTGTCCCGATCATCTTGATGGGTATAGATTATCTTATCAGATTTTCCCTTGGTGTGAGGTGTGTTAAGAGTGTCCGAACCTGATCGGAAGAACGTCGGAGCCGCCCTGATCGCGAATCGCAAATATTCAACATGTTGAATATTTACGATCAGAAATCCTGAAATGTGGGGGGAAGCCCGAGGACAAACGCGCGCATGCTCTGGAGATTATCACGTGAAAGGAAACAATATCCAATCAGAAAGCGAGATGAAGGAAGACGGAAGCATAAGAAACGCAGTCATGGCGCAGCACAAAGTGAAATTGATGTGGACAGCAGAGATGGAGGATCAGCTTGTTGATTTGTGGCACAAATGTTTACACAACGTGTTGTGTAAAACTTTTCCAAACACTATCATCGCAATTGCTTCCTGCATATCGTCCGCCATGCTTATTCTGAGGTCTCTAGAGTGTTAACAGTCGAGACTCTGGTTGCATGGTCTTTAAGGTTGGGTATCTAGAACCGGTTCCAAAATGGCAAAATCCGGGGATTCAATAAGACGCGCACACTTCGATTCCGCTTATCGATTCCTTACTTTGGTGATGCTCACATGCGTGAGGTGAATGGCAGTGAGCATTTGTTTACAGTTGTATTGATCTGCCAGGACCTGCCTGCCGCACATGCGCTGTACGTTATATTTACGATGGCGGAGCGCAGCAGACGTTCAAAAGTTTGGTTAAGCTTTTCAAAAAAAGATGAAAATACAGCGAATTGTATCACATGCAAGAAAGACATTTCATGCAAGGAAGGAAGCACCTCCAATATGATGAAACATTTGCTGCAACACGGTGTCAATTTGAAGGAATGCAGCGCATTTGATTCGGTGCGATCTCTCAACAGCAGTACCACAGGTTTCCACACACCAGATAAAGCTACTAGCAGCAGCAATAGCATTCTCTCACACTCAGGTACAAAACTAGAGCCGCATAATTCTGGATAAAATGAGAACCAGTTTTGTTTAAAATAGAGATCATGAATAAATACATCAGACAATTAATACGAGTCGAGTCTATAATTCCTTAAAGTGTTATATATATATACAGTATATTGTAAATTAAGATGCATTGTCACAGTTTTACTGGTAATAGCCTAAATGTAACAAGAATAAAAGGTAGAAAAATGTATTTGCTCTCTTTTTTCTCTCCAATAAATCGAAACCAAGAATCGTTAACCGGATTCGATAAGCAGAATCGGAATCGTTCAAATTTAAACGATACCCAAACCTCACGATCTTTTCACATCATGGCACACCACACACTATAGGAGCAAAACGGTTAAATCTAGGATTTTTTGTCCTCATGTTTGTGGTCTATCACATTTTGAAAATCTTATAAGATGTAAAAAATCTTTTGGTGTGTACCCAGCATTAGTTGACACATACCAACATTACTGGAGACGCCTGCAGCTCCAGCAGGAACATCACCTTCAGAACCGCTTTCATCAGGATCACTGGCATCAGAGTCCGTCATACTGATCTCATCTTAAAGAAAAAGAGACATTTAAAACAAGAACATCTTCAGTTTAACCTGTATTCAGAAGTCATTTATGAAACATGACAAATTGTTTAATAATAATAATCATATTGATAACAACTATAATACTTCACTAAGATCACTATTATTAGAATTATCGCCTAGACAGTGATATACTAATACTGTCAATGAAAAATTAATATTTTATAATGAGTATATTATTTTACAATAAGAGGTTATAATACTTTCTTAATTTCTTCACTTAAGCTGTTATACTGGCAGAAACCTGCAGTTTAAGTGAAAACAGGTTTATAAACGCATCTTATTGCAAAATTGTATTACCACAAAAAATGTGGATATAATGCGAATGTGAAAATAGAGAGTAACTGGTGCTGGTTGCGTTCCCAAATGCATGTTAAACTTATGGCACATGCAGAGATGGAGTTCACTGCATTCATTCCCTGTGAAACGAGGCATGGAAAAAGCCGGATAATGAGCTGATCGAGCGAGCAAAGTGTGCTCTTCAGTTAGAAACACGCAGCACAACAGACTACAGACTTACTTTCTTATCGTCTTTTGCGATTTGATAAGGGCATTAAGCCATGTTGTGCTTTTGATTTTAGTATGTTTGAGAGATGCTTTGCCAAAGCAATTGTGCAAAAAACAAAGACAATTTATGTTATTATGAGGCGTAAAAATATTTTCGGTTCTTTTGGTTCAAACTGTGGAGGGACAGATTAGACTGTGGTGGGTCACTAAAGTAAAGGTAATTAATTTGCCCCTTCTGACAATCCTAGCTGTGTCCCGATCATCTTGATGGGTATAGATTATCTTATCAGATTTTTTACTCCTCCCAAAAATGCCAAATAATAAACAGGTGAGAGCGTATTTTAGGCTATATGACACGTTATAGTGAGATATGACAGCGCTTCTGCAACACGCATCACTGCAGATGAGTAGCTGAGGATCTCTTCAGCATGCTGATGCACAAAATACAAACTAAAAATAAATTAAAGTAAGTCGCAGATGCTCAACACACAGTCATCTTCATTAAAAGTAGTGAGAATAAATGATTTTACCAGTGCTGATGCTACTCTCTCTCCTATTGATCTTAAAATTAGCTGATGATACAAAAAATGCTGCTCATAGCGGTAGCTTTCGATGACGTGAACACCGTTAAATCTGATATAGCGCGGGAATTGAAGATCGGATTTATGTCCGTTTTGTGAAGACACATTTATGTGGCCAAGTGTAAATGGAATTGTTTTGACAATGAAATGACCAGGTGTAAAACAGCCCCAAAGATGATGTGAAAAAGTTCTTACTAGACTAGCATTTCCTAAAATGATGCAATGCTCTTTTTATTACCATCTCAACACAGTCTTGATCCTCCAATGATGATTGTTCCTTCTCAGGGCTCACCTGAAAGCAAGGTAAAGAGAGAAAAAATAAACATCTATTAGAGACAAAGGATTCAGAGATTCTCCAAATGAAGCAGCACAGATACTTGACTCCATTAACACTGACTGATCACTGTCATAAAACATACAATTAAAACAATTTCACATTATCAATGATATACTTGAGCAAAAGAAGGCTGATGACGCCAAACTAATTCATGTATAATGGGACATTTCAAACCACTCAGTATTAATACTGATCAAATTAATAAGATGAATAGTGACTTAAGATTTAAAACACTGTGACATAAGTTGTAATCAAGTATAAAGTTAAAACCCTATAAATATATGGTCATAACCAATCAGGGATGCATGAAAATAAATGCTCATTATTAATGATATCATTGTCAATCCGATAAGAAAATTCGGCCGCTATATTAACACTAATAAATAATGGATTACTTCCTTCAGCTTCAGATGTGCGCTGTTCACCATGATGGTTTTGAAATGTTTGAATCACAAATCTGTGAAATCAGCGCATTGTTACAGGGAGAGTTCGCTTGTGGAATTGTAAGTTGTAATATTTTTTATTTTTGTTATATATCTGATTTATCTCATATAGGATGCATTTGGCTGAGTTAATGAGTGCTGCAGTAAACACTTCACTGTAGGCCTACCGGTGGTCAGCAACACATTAATTATGATTGGGACTGTCATATATACATAACACTATAATGAGCAAACTATTGCATTAAAAACGTTGTGAATTCTTTGGGTTTAGTTGCGGTGTTTCACAGTGTTGTCCTGGGAGGAGCGCATCCACAACAGGAGTTTCACTATGTAATAGATGATTACTATTAATAATAGCTCAAATTAATCTGTGCATGATTTTGTGCAAGTTTAAGTTGTAATATTGTGTCATATTTTCATATATAATTTATCATATATAGGTTGTGTTCCGTTGAGCTAAAACCATCTAACAAAGCCTCAGTTTAGGGGTGTTCCTTCAGCTCTTTAGGCCATTTCATTTTAAGTTTAATGTTGTCTAATAACTTGTTTGCATTTTAATTTCATTTGATTTATTATTATTATTATTATTATTATTATTAAGGCAATAGATGTTTTGGTAAAACTTCACAATACATATGTTATTGCATTAACTAACATGAACTAACAGAGAGAAAAACTTTTGTTAATGTGAGTTAATAAAATATGCGAGTTCATGTTAGTTCACAGTGTATTAAATTAACAGATTCAACACTGGATCCTAAAATGTCTTGGAAAATGTTGAGATTAACGTTAAGTAAGATAAACATTAAGTAAATCATGTAGAAGTATTGTTCATTCATTGTTAGTTCATGTTAACTAATACTAACAAGATGAAACCTTTTTATAAAGTATTGCCATTTTTTTATAAAGAAAGTTGGAAATATGAATGTAAAATTAATTTTAGAAGCTAAGAAACCTTACACTGGTTCAAACTAGGCCACTGTACTGTATATGTTTGATTTATGTTGAAGTGTTTGGGACATTGGCTTTAAAGTCGGCATGAAACGGAAGTTGAGATTGTCATTTTTTCCTTGTTGTGATTTATATCCGAGTGAAACTGCTTCTGAAATTAGAAAAATTTTGTCCTTCGGGAATTGATTGGATCGTTGGAGGTTGGGCGTTGCAAACAAAATGGAGGCAGATTTGAATGCCAGTTAACATTCAGTTGTGGAGGATTTCTCTCCACCGGACTCCCCCACCGTTACCCTCACATGAAGGATTTTTTTATTGAGGACAGCGACGAGAACGAGGACAAGCAGCTAAATTTTCAGGCAGGAATCAGACCATATTTATATGAGCCTCCCGCGAAACGAGACAAACACCGATAGCCGCACCCTCATGGGCTCTGGCCGCACCCTTTCGCCATGGCACGTGACCAAAAGAGAAGAGAGGTCGTTTCGAGGGGGGAGGGAAGGGTAATGTATTTGATTAAAGATTATAAGGGTACATGAATTTTGAAAAAATAATGAAGTGCACAGATAAATCATTTATAATAAACACTACAATATTACATATAAAAAGAAGATTTGTCAAATTTGATTTCATGCCGACTTTAAATGATGTGCATTTCGTTTTTGTAATCAGGCTATCAAAGTATATCAAATTTTGGATTTAGATTCATCGGCCAATATATCAGATATCGGCTTTCGAATATAAAGAATGATCAGTTATCAAAATCGGCCCAAATGTTCATATCGCTGTATCCCTAATTTGATTTCCAAAAACAAAAAACAAAACAATACCTTCTGTACATCTCTGACTTCTGACTGGGACGGGGACGGACTCTTCATTTCGAGAGTGGAGGGTTCAACCTCACTGAGAGTCTGCAAAACATAACATTAGACATGAAACAGTGGTGTAAATATGTGAACACTAGATCTCACAGATGTCTCTGCTTCGTTTGCTTGTTCTCTTCCAGCACAACTCTCACTTACCTTGTCTAGACCCACAGTCAGAGCAGCACAACCGTCTCTGCCTGATGACAACTGGCTCTTATGGCTCATCTGAGAATATGAAATTAAGCGTTACATACAGAAACACTTCACCTAAGAGTTTAAAAAAAGCATAATAAATGGAATATATAAAGGATAATGTACAGTCAGCCAGTAATTAATACAAAGTAAACTGACAGGATAATAAGGGTCCTGATACACAGCTACCTATCAATAAATATTTGCACATGAAATACTGATTTGAGATAATATACAAGATAACAAAATAGTTAAAGTTTTCAAATCAATATTTCAATATTTAAATGCTACCACAAGGTAATGTTCACGGCTTTTATGCATCACATTACATGTGTTTTCATTACAGTGTGTCAGGTTGTGTGTAGCTTTACACCAGTTTTATGAGGACACCGTTTTATGAGGACATCATAAGAGCATGTTCTTGATGTTTGACTTGACAGGAGAATCTCAGTGTGTTGTGTAAGTTTAACAGAATCCTGGTCTATGAGGACACAGTTTTATGAGGACATCATAAGAACATGTTCCTGATGTTTGACTTGACAGGAGAATCTCAGTGTGTTGTGTAAGTTTAACAGAATCCTGGTCTATGAGGACACAGTTTTATGAGGACATCATAAGAACATGATCCTGATGTTTGACTTTGACTGAGTGTGTTGTGTAAGTTTAACAGAATACTGGTCTATGAGGACACTAGTTTTACTGGGACACTGGTAACTAGATACATTTGGACGGCACTGAGTTCAAGTGTGTGTATGTATGAGAGTGATACGAGACATTGCGCCTGTGCTAGATGTACAGTAAGTGATCGTGACTCACTTCTTACACACACAATCATAATTCAGTGACTGATAACTGTGGCAAATAATCTGTTTCTGAGGAAACAGAGTTATTACATTAACTTATTGGATACCTTTAGAGTTGCTGTATCTTGTTCAGGTTTCATCTGATTCTTCAGAGGTATCATCTGAAAAAAAAGTAGTAAAAATATATAAAAAAGACAAATAAATACTAATTTTAGTATCACTTATTGAAAGCCAAACAGAGGTTGCTATTTTTTACCAACTTCTTCAATGATTATATTTAATCTGACAAGCACAAATAGTTTTCGCTATTGGTATTAGCCACAATGAGCTGTGAATTATGGGTTATCAGTATCGATCCTAATATTCCATATGTGTGTCCCGGTAAAACTAGTGTCCTCATAGACCAGGATTCTGTCAAACTTACACAACACACTGAGATTCTTCAGTCAAGTTAAACATCAGGACATTGCTCTTGTGATGTCCTCATAAAACGGTGTCCTCATAAAACAGGTGTAAGACACACACACACCTGACACACTGTAATGAACATGCATGTAATGTGATGCATTAAAGCCATGAACATTAACTTGTAGGGCTGCACAATGTATTGCTTTATCATTCATACCCATCTGTGGTAGTGACATTGCAGTATAGGCCTCTGTGAAGTCAGGCTATATAAAGACTCTGCCGTGTTATTTTACAGTTGATTACTCAAGTTCTGTACCTAAATGCTGTTAGACTTACCTGGAATATATGAGGCATTGTTTATTTCACATCTTTGTTCATTTATTTTTTATCTCTGCTTGCAATTTATTATTTTCTATGCAGATGCAAACCCCTACAAAATCACACCAATCATTCTAGAATGATTAATTATTTCCAAATAGAGCTATTCAAGTCATTTGGTGAAATTGCTTTTCATATTGAAAAACTTTTGTTAATGTGAGTTAATAAAATATGCGAGTTCATGTTAGTTCACAGTGTATTAAATTAACAGATTCAACACTGGATCCTAAAATGTCTTGGAAAATGTTGAGATTAACGTTAAGTAAGATAAACATTAAGTAAATCCTGTAGAAGTATTGTTCATTCATTGTTAGTTCATGTTAACTAATACTAACAAGATGAAACCTTTTTGTAAAGTGTTGTCATTTTTTTATAAAGAAAGTTGGAAATATGAATGTAAAATTAATTTTAAAAGTTAAGGAATCTTACATTAGGCCACTGTACTGTATATGTTTGATTTATGTTGAAGTGTTTGGGACATTGGCTTTAAATGATGTGCGTTTCGTTTTTGTAATCAGGCTTTCAAAGTATATCAAATTTTGGATTTAGATTCATTGGCTAATATATCAGATATCGGCTTTCGAATATAAAGAATGATCAGTTATCGAAAAACAAAACAATACCTTCTGTACATCTCTGACTTCTGACTGGGACGGGGACGGACTCTTCATTTCGAGAGTGGAGGGTTCAACCTCACTGAGAGTCTGCAAAACATAACATTAGACATGAAACAGTGGTGTAAATGTGTGAACACAGATGTCTCTGCTTCGTTTGCTCGTTCTCTTCCAGCACAACTCTCACTTACTTTGTCTAGACCCACAGTCAGAGCAGCACAATCACTGCCTGATGACAACTGGCTCTTATGGCTCATCTGAGAATATGAAATTAAGCGTTACATACAGAAACACTTCACCTAAGAGTTTAAAAAAAGCATAATAAATGGAATATATAAGGGATAATGTACAGTCAGTCAGTAATTCATACAAAATAATCATAGACAGGATAATAAGGGTCCTGATACACAGCTACCTATCAATAAATATTTGCACATGAAATACTGATTTGAGATAATATACAAGATAACAAAATAGTTAAAGTTTTCAAATCAATATTTCAATATTTAAATGCTACCACAAGGTAATGTTCACGGCTTTTATGCATCACATTACATGTGTTTTCATTACAGTGTGTCAGGTTGTGTGTAGCTTTACACCAGTTTTATGAGGACACCGTTTTATGAGGACATCATAAGAGCATGTTCTTGATGTTTGACTTGACAGGAGAATCTCAGTGTGTTGTGTAAGTTTAACAGAATCCTGGTCTATGAGGACACAGTTTTATGAGGACATCATAAGAACATGTTCCTGATGTTTGACTTGACAGGAGAATCTCAGTGTGTTGTGTAAGTTTGACAGAATCCTGGTCTATGAGGACACAGTTTTATGAGGACATCATAAGAACATGATCCTGATGTTTGACTTTGACTGAGTGTGTTGTGTAAGTTTAACAGAATACTGGTCTATGAGGACACTAGTTTTACTGGGACACTGGTAACTAGATACATTTGGACGGCACTGAGTTCAAGTGTGTGTATGTATGAGAGTGATACGAGACATTGCGCCTGTGCTAGATGTACAGTAAGTGATCGTGACTCACTTCTTACACACACAATCATAATTCAGTGACTGATAACTGTGGCAAATAATCTGTTTCTGAGGAACACTGGTCGCATGGCACTGCTTAAGCATGGAAACCCTGAACTCACCTTTATAATGATTGCTGAATCTGCCCTGGAGCTCATCTTTGTCTGTAAGCTGCATGTCCTCTTCCAGATCTTGATCTTCTCCTTCACTGACTCACTTCAGCCATCATCCCATGTGTCTGCGCGCATAGAAAAAGACTCTCATTAATCACGACCATTGCATTTCATTTGACATATTATTCAACAAGCTTGTTTTAAATAAATTGATCAATTATGGTAAACAGCATTCAAGTTATTTTAATACTTCATTATTTGATATTTAAGGAATATGTTAATTGATAATAACTATTCATTCATAGATTTCATTCACAATTGATAAATTACAGGCAATAATAGTGACAGTATTAATAAGACTGAATCAGACTGACAGTTCTAATAATATTCAGAGTATATTTTATTATAGTCAGGAGTAATAAGAGCACATATTTGTGTCTTAATGTGTTTAAAGCAAGCAGAACTGTAGTAATATTAACAGTAGCATATCAGGATACTGTACTGGGTGAAATAGCCTCCCCTTCACATACTGTAGTCATGACAACGCGTTATTATGATGGCTAGACTATTTTATGCGATCAGAAAAGGTAGCAGTGACAAATATAGTGCAATAGAAAACGAGTTTAAAATGACAAGCATCGCTGATTCCCTCATGTCAGTCTGTAAACAGAATCACTATAGGTCCGCTAGCACCGTTAGCATCACGCGCTAGCTGCTTTCTAACTGTAAAACGAGCAGCGAAGAGCATACAAAACATGCACAAACAAGCCAACCGGACCCACATGCTATTAGAGAAGCAATTAAACAACATTATAACTTACCTTTTGGATAACAGTTGCCTTCATCAGGTCCACAGATGTCTTCTCAGGTGCAGAGTTTGTCCAGTCCAAACAGGAAATGACGTGACGACGAATGACTACACCTCTGATTACGTTGTACTTATCATAATATAAACGGGATTTTATTTATTTATTTATCATATATTTAATGCACAATTAATAAATTACCGGCAAAAATACTTAAATAATTAGTATTTTGCATTAAGTTGCTACACATTTTAAAGCTGATTGAAGCTCCGCCCACTGGCGCCATCTTGTTTTCGCGATCTCCCGCCTACCGGTACCAATCTGACCAATCACTAAAGCTGATTGAAGCTCCGCCCACTGGCGCCATCTTGTTTTCGCGATTTCCCGCCTACCGGTACCGATCTGACCAATCACAGGCCCCAAAGAATACACTTGTGTGAAAAATGTAAATTTTTGATGACGCGGGTGTAATACCAGGACCTGGCTCCGCGAGCGCACTCTCGAAATCGGGGGATACACAGTGTATGGTAAAATTTCAGGTTTTTGTGGTATGTAAGGACATGGCGCCAAACTTTGAGAGGGAGCTTCTGGGACGTAGTAAATGACATCTACGCTGTCGGATTTATGAGGACATGGCCTCTGTCCTCATAAACCCAAATGTCCCCATAGTGCTGGTGCGTATTCAGGTCAAAAGTCCTTGTAAACCACAAAAACAAACACACACACACACACACACACACACACACACACACACACACACACACTGCTATGTAGGGCAGGTTAAAGTGTCACGGTTTTGTGTTGTCTATCAGGGCATGACGGCCGGTCGATCTTAATTAAATTCCTGAATAATTAAATTATAGTGTATTTACTTTGCCAAATATGGTTTAGTCTCTGGAAAGACTCATAAATTGGTTGGTTTAACATGTATTTATCATTCTTAAGTCCACTCTTGCTGTGGGAACTTCAACACTATTTGTTTTGAAAGCTTCATTATTTTTTTAACATTTTAATTCAGAACAGAGAATTATTCAATGCTCTTGAATTTTAAAAAGCGTGTGATTGGCTGTTTTGGACATAGGTCACGTGATCCATGTAGAAATAAACCTGCAATCAGTCAATGCACATCTCATCTTCTCTCTAATTTACTCAGTTAATTATGATTCAGCACTTCAGTATCACTTAAAACATTATGAATTCAGTGCAGATTGTCATGAATGGAGAGTGGATCACTGATCCAGATTTCTGTTCTAAAGATCTGAAGGAAATGACGGTCGGTTTTCACAAACATAGACAAAGAAAATAACCTTACAACCTTTATAATACAGACAGTTATCCTACTACACTTCTGAACTGAAAAAAACCTGAGCTATCATTGAATCATACAAAGAATCACAATGATTCAATAGTCACATTATTTAAAGTCTGCATGAAACAGAAGTTGCGCTAGTCTTTTTTCCCTATTGTGACGTAAATTCGAGAGAAATAAACAATTGTAGGGGCGGGTCTTGATTTTGTCTGCGGGGAATTGATTGGAATTGGATGGTTGTGATTTGCTATTGGTGGATAACATGTGAGTGACAGGTTGCCCCGCCCTCGCGCCAGTAAACAAACTCTTAAAGTCCCACTCCGATCATATTTTGAGCTATTTTTAAACATTCTCAGTGGTCTTTAAATGATGATTATGCCGTTTTTAGCCAAAATCACAAAACCTGTGCCGTTTTCTAGGACTTCGCTTCAGCAGAGCGGCAGTAGCTCATTAGCAATTCGCCTCTGCGTTGTGGGCGGAGCCGTTAGCTGAAGCGAGATACATAGGCAGCAACAGCCTCTTTCTGTCTTTCTTTCTTTCTGTCAACACAGAAAACATTCCATCACTGGATAGTTTTTTTCGTTTAATTAAAGTGTTGTTTTATGTCAGCTGAATGTCCGGAACGCTTTTCAGAGAAGATAAGGCAACTTTTTTAGCACAATTCACACCCAGCGGCAATTCAGAAAAAGAAAAAAAATCTCCGAATGCTCCACATGAAACTTTGGTCTTCCGACCTTTTACCGCCGTGTCGATTTATTTTGATTAATATGTGCGAGGGAGAGAGAGCAAGACAGCGCTTAGTTTGGAGACGGTGAGGTCTTGTTTACATTTTCGCCTGGCTCCGAAGACAGAGAGTGCGCGCGCGCGCGTCCGGGTCTCTCTCTCTCTGCTCATTCCTGTCACAAGCGCAGCAGTTCATCTACATTACTCACCGATCAAATAAGACTTTGGCGGGACAAAAATTCACTTTGGCGGGCGCTAAAACAAGTTCAATGCAGGAAAATTCATGCGTGAATTTAACTGAGTAGTACATGACCATGCATGCACTCGCACAAATGCGACCACATACAATTTTAACTCGCACATTCTCAAAAAATGGTCGCAGTCTGGAACCCTGGAACGTAATCCATTCATCTCTCACAGCAACATGTTTTGGTAAAGCATGAAAGCTAATACCAATATCTCTCCTCTTAGCATTTGCAACCCGCTACCGCACATAGGTATTGATCCGCCATCGTCTTCTCTACTCCTCAGAACCTGACCGGGCGGGCGACCGGGCGGGCCCCGCCCAGTGGAGTTACTACGTCACAACTCCAGTCTATTTTAGCCGGCATTTTAGCGTCTGCTACTGATTCACAGCCATTTGAATGCAGAAATACTCAGAAATACAACTTTGAGCTTATTTTTCTCAAGATATGTCCTCTAGCATAAGAAAAATGCCACAAGAACATGTTAACACCTAGAAAAACATGATTTTCATCGGAGTGGGTCTTTAAAGACTGCCAATTATCCTCATTACTTGGAATTCTTCTTGTTTTTCTGGTTAATTACCAAGTTTTTCTGATGTGACTCACTGTCAGAAATCAGAAATCTTCCTCATATTTCACAGTTTCCTGTCACGACAGTTTATAAAATAAAAGCTGATAAAAGCGTCTGCTAAATGACTAAACATACACATATCCATAATTTAACACTTTGTCTACTAGGCCTATTATAAACCTTTTTCAAAAGTATCACAAAACACTATCAGACATAAAATGCTTTAGTAGTTTACATTTCACGTACACCTACCGTTCACTCCTTGCTTTTAGGAGAATCCCGCTCTTTTTCTGTCTCCATGGCGATGCGCTTGGCAATGGCGCCACCTTGTGGAATATCGCGAGAACTGCCACTCGAACTCCTCCTGCTATGCCTCGTTTGTACAGCAGGTGTCGCTGTTGAGAAACACTGAAAATGCAGCATCTCTGGCATCATTAGTTTACAGATGAGGAAAAGAGTAGCCTAGGTATTACAAGAAGCCTTTCCAAACCGACCCAAATCAGATCATAATACCGTGATACTTTATTTCATGCCATCATCCCAGCTAATATATAGTCATATATGTTCTAAGACGTAATGGGAACAGTGGTTTAAACATTTTTTTTTTTATATAAAAATGCTTTATTTGAACATACAGTTTACAGTGTGAAACAACAAAATTAGAACACAACAATAAGTATTAAGAATAACGAAAATATAAAGAATAGTAAAAGAAAACTCTTCACCAACACCATAGCACAATACAAAAACAGAACTAAACGAGAATGGAAATAAAGAAAGAATGACGGCATTACTTCAATTAAAAGAAATGTAAACATTAATTAAGGTAACACGTTTGTAGGTTGTGCAAATTGTACATGTTCTGAGTGCTTTTGGGTGAAGAGAAGATGAAATTGTAATGGTACTGTTTTATCTCGTGTAAGAATACCAAACTTGCAAACTTGAAAACTTACATTTATGAATATAAAATCTACATAGGAAAATAATTAGATTTATTATAATTCAGGCATTTGAATCCGCTTTTTAAAAAATCAGAAAATAACACTTTTGGGATTCATTGAGAAATTTTGCACGATATTGCTTGAGAGAAACCAACTAACATCTTTCCAAAGTTGCAGAGTATAACTGCACGACCAAAACAAACGAAGAGGAGTGTCAGTGTCAAACAGTGGCTTTAAATGTGAGATCAATGGCTGTGGTCTGTTACGCAACGGCGTGTACGCGCGCGCGCGCTCGCGTGAGTTTCTCAGCATCCGCGACTGTAATGGCGGCAGATCCGGTTACAACTGAGATCATCTGAGATCAAAGAGTACAGAAGAATAAGTTATTTACAAAGATCATCTGGACCTGATCATCCTCGGACTGACCGCTGGGAACTACAGATCCAGTGCACGAGCACGAAGCTGAAGGCGGATTAAAGCGCGTGCACGAGGAGGATCTGGAAGTCATGGATGTGTTCGCGATTCTCAATCTAAATGAACTCGCTCTCGGGCTGTCAAATCTGCCCATGTTCCCATTCTTTGACATGGCGCATTATATTATATCAGTGATGAGTCTGAGAGAGCAGCCAGGTAAGAGCAATCACACCTGTAATGCATCAAATCCACCACGCACTTCTGCTGTTATAAGTTTATTTCGCTGCATTTCTGAGCATGTCACAAGTTTTCATGAAATTAAAAGTTGCTTTGCTATCTAATTGCATTGTATTTAATCAACATAGTTGTGATAATGTTCCAAGATCGGGTGTTTATTGTGTTTTTATGAACGTTCAGCTCCAGGTTCCCTCGGCAGGTGAAGCAAACGCGCACGCGCACACGTGTACAAGCGCGTGCACGACACTGTTTATCAGTCCAGGCTGCGTTGGTACAGAATGAGGGTTCAGTTCTCACATGCTCCTGATTTGAGGACTTTATGCATGTAGAGCAGCTCAGTGTGTCTAAAGCTCCTGCATAATAGATGATTATAATGAGTTAAAGCAGAAGCTACATGTTCAAACGGGAAGAAGAGAAATGCACTTAATCATTAACTCACTGTCAATATCATCTAGTATCTCTCTCTCTGTGTGCTTTTCTCCAAGAAAAATGCAAATTGCAGGGGTTAGAGAGATTAAACATGCAAAACCAGTTTGGTCTGTCGTTTTGCATTAACCGAACCATATAAACATGGCCTTTGCTCTTCTGCACTGTCAGAGCTGGGTTTGTCTTCACATCCCAGTTAATAAGATCCTAACCACGTTTACACTAATTAAAAGGTCTCAAAGTCCCCCTGTAGTCAATAATTCTATCACCACAATTACACATTTAAATGTTGTTTCCTTACAAATAATTATTTATGTCTTAAAATATCTTGAATGTAACTCGACACCCTCGCCTCATTTAGTATGTGCGGTTCTATGAATATGCAAATAAGCCCCGCCTCCACTCACTCACTCAGCTCAGAGATCCACTGGTTGACGATCACACGTTGATCTGATTGGTTACAAGGTAGTTTGTGACGTCAGAAACACCAGCGATTTCAAAGTGTGTGTTTGAGACTGTCTTTGGTTCACTGCAGTTTTAAGGAGGAAATACTCAGCAATGCTGTCGACTTATGAATTTACACATGGTTTGTCTTAAAGCAGATTAAAAACACCACATAGACACATAAACAACATTAAACGCTGGATTTACTCCACAGGGAACATTACATTGTATCATTCTGCAAACATCACTGCAACGTTACATTTGAATGTTCTCTGAACGTTCCGAAACAAGTCGAAACATTTAAACATTCATTAGAGGAATGTCCAACTGCCATGTTCAGTGTAATGATGTTTTGGTCTGAATGATCTGAGATCAGGGTTCGCACACGGGGATGAAAGTGCTTCAATTAGACTTTTTGAAATGTAGGTCCTGGAAAACCCTTGAAAACTGACATAAAAAAGTTCTTGAAAAGCGCTTAATTTTTTGAAAGATAATTAATGGGAAATTTATTTTTAACTTTATTGATAAAAGAATGTTTTCACACAGAATTAAAGCTGCAGCTCGTCTGATATAGAGGCATTCCTCATGGCTATGAGTGCGATATTGCTCATATAAATATCCAAGTATACGATACAGCTTTTATTCTTCAGCTCAATCATATATTCATGAGGGAAAAATCAGTTTTAATAAGGAAAGCGATATCTTTGTCATAGTATC
>CM038632.1:40437850-40445350 GCA_021554675.1 Leuciscus idus | reverse complement strand
TGTTCGTCCAGCTTCTCTCGGCTGATGAAGACTGAGGCTGTTCTGCATGTTTAACAGCAGAGAACAAGAATCTGTTCTTTACAGTCAAACCAAAAACTATTCAGACACCAGACTTTTTTTTTTTTTTTTTTTAAACACAATGAAGCATTGCTTGGTGATTGGTTGAGCTAAACTGGTATTATCTAATTGTGTAGTTAAATTTAACAGCTGACAGATATTCAACATAATTCATGTGTGAGACAGTCTAACAGAAGGACGGACAAAACCAGTCAAATATCAACTGAGTTCTGCTCATATTTCATTACCATTTTCTAAACTATAGCGAATAAACTGATAATGTGAGAAATGCTGAAGGAGTCTGAATAAACTTTGGCATGTCGTCACAAAACATCTTCTCTGGCAATAAATGGCAATTTGATATATCATAATTCCGAATGATTACTTTATTTATATACCATGATATTTACGTGGTACTCAAAGAATATCCTGGTATAATACCAACAAACATCCCCGTATACCATGACTCTTCCCTCTGGTGCTCTTCTGTGCCGGGCAGAAATTACAGAAATTATCATTTTTAATTCAATGAAATTAATGTACTTTATTTTAGTTTGATAATGTTCTTTATTAAATCTTTTGTATTTTTAGGGGATTTTATGGTACTAAATTATATTTACGCTGTATTTATAATCCATTTGTTTACTTTTTTTAACATAGACCTGATAATTACATGTCCAACTTAAACTGTGGTAAATCTCGAACGCTTTAAATCACAGACTGGAGTTTGATCTCTTTATAGAGACGACACTTGGCAGATTATTGATGAAGTGAAAAAAGAGATTTTAACAGAATTTTACGCTTATTGTTATGAAAAATGTGCAAAAAAACTATTTTCAATTTTTTATATTAAATATATATTTTCAAAAACATGTTTTACTCTAAGACTGTGAGAAAAGCAAAGCCATAAATCTAAACAATTTTGAGGCTGATATCTCATAAATGATGTTTCAGTGAGTGTGTGTTTCAGTGAGAGTGTGTGTTTCAGTGAGAGTGTGTGTTTCAGTAAGAGTGTGTGTTTCAGTGAGAGTGAGAGTGTGTGTGTTTCAGTGAGAGTGTGTGTGTTTCAGTAAGAGTGTGTGTGTTTCAGTAAGAGTGTGTGTGTTTCAGTGAGAGTGTGTGTGTTTCAGTGAGAGTGTGTGTGTTTCAGTGAGAGTGTGTGTGTTTCAGTGAGAGTGTGTGTGTTTCAGTGAGAGTGTGTGTGTTTCAGTGAGAGTGTGTGTGTTTCAGTGAGAGTGAGAGTGTGTGTTTCAGTAAGAGTGTGTGTGTTTCAGTAAGAGTGTGTGTGTTTCAGTGAGAGTGTGTGTGTTTTAGTGAGAGTGTGTGTGTTTTAGTGAGAGTGTGTGTGTTTCAGTGAGAGTGTGTGTGTTTCAGTGAGTGTGTTTCAGTGAGTGTGTTTCAGTGAGAGTGTTTCAGTGAGAGTGAGTGTGTGTTTCAGTGAGAGTGTGTTTCAGTGAGAGTGTTTCAGTGAGAGTGAGTGTGTGTTTCAGTGAGTGTGTGTTTCAGTGAGTGTGTGTTTCAGTGAGTGTGTTTCAGTGAGAGTGTTTCAGTGAGAGTGAGTGTGTGTTTCAGTGAGAGTGTGTTTCAGTGAGAGTGTTTCAGTGAGAGTGAGTGTGTGTTTCAGTGAGTGTGTGTTTCAGTGAGTGTGTTTCAGTGAGAGTGTTTCAGTGAGAGTGAGTGTGTGTTTCAGTGAGAGTGTGTTTCAGTAAGAGAGTGTGTGTTTCAGTGAGTGTGTGTTTCAGTGAGAGTGTGTTTCAGTGAGAGTGAGTGTGTTTCAGTGAGAGTGTGTGTGTTTCAGTAAGAGAGTGTGTGTTTCAGTAAGAGAGTGTGTGTTTCAGTAAGAGAGTGTGTGTTTCAGTAAGAGTGTGTGTGTTTCAGTAAGAGTGTGTGTGTTTCAGTAAGAGAGTGTGTGTTTCAGTAAGAGAGTGTGTGTTTCAGTAAGAGTGTGTGTTTCAGTAAGAGTGTGTGTGTTTCAGTGAGAGTGTGTGTGTTTCAGTAAGATTGTGTGTGTTTCAGTGAGAGTGTGTTTCAGTGAGTGTGTGTTTCAGTAAGAGTGTGTGTGTTTCAGTGAGAGTGTGTGTTTCAGTGAGAGTGTGTGTGTTTCAGTGAGAGTGTGTGTTTCAGTAAGAGTGTGTGTGTTTCAGTGAGAGAGTGTGTGTTTCAGTGAGTGTGTGTGTTTCAGTGAGTGTGTATGTTTCAGTGAGAGTGTGTGTTTCAGTAAGTGTGTGTGTTTCAGTGAGAGTGTGTGTGTTTCAGTGAGAGTGTGTGTGTTTCAGTAAGAGTGTGTGTGTTTCAGTAAGTGTGTGTGTTTCAATGAGAGTGTGTGTTTCAGTGAGAGTGTGTGTGTTTCAGTGAGAGTGTGTGTGTTTCAGTGAGAGTGTGTGTGTTTCAGTGAGAGTGTGTGTGTTTCAGTAAGAGAGTGTGTGTTTCAGTGAGAGTGTGTGTGTTTCAGTGAGAGTGTGTGTGTTTCAGTGAGAGTGTGTGTGTTTCAGTGAGAGTGTGTGTGTTTCAGTGAGAGAGTGTGTGTTTCAGTGACTACGTTTACATGCAGCCAATAACCCGTTCAAAACCGGGATATTAGCAATAACCCGGTCGCGCACGGCCATGTAAACACCGGCAAAAACGTCTCCGGTTACTTTCGTAACCTCGGTTCCCTGAAAGGCAAGGAACGAGACATTACGGATGTCGTATATGGGAACTCCTCTCATCCTTCACTTCCGCTGAAATCTTATAGGCTAACGCCAGCAGAGCTGGCCAATTGACGCAAATATGCAAATACTGAAACACCGTTGCAGTTATAATGCAAGTGCAGCGTCAATTCCCTTCAGAATCGAACAACGCTAAATAAATAGAGAACACGGTGGCGAGCGTAATGTCTCGTTCCTTGCCTTTCAGGGAACCGAGGTTACGAAAGTAACCGGAGACGTTCCCTATCAAGGCTACGGAACTCGACATTACGGATGTCGTATATGGGAACTGTATAGAATCCCGCCGTGGCAGCAAACTACTGAACAGACCCAATACAAACCTCGCCCCCAGAATGCAAGCGCCTGATAGGCCGAGATTGACAAATAGCGAACCTCTAACCTCCGATAGGTCCAAAGGGACCAATCACAAGCTCACAAACACTACTGGAATTTGCATATCCCGAGCAGTATAACTGGGGGAAGGTTGCACTGTAGACTGCAGGGCAACAACAACAGAGAAAGCCAACGCATAGCGGTGACAATAGTACAACACACAAATAGCACACAGAACAACTCATGAGCAAAGCGCAGAGCAGCTCTCTTAATGCTATGTAAGCGGTCAACTCACCGAAAGCACTCGAGACGCTACAGAGGGCAAATCCAACTTGTAAAATCTGGCAAACGTGTTCTGAGAAGACCAGCCAGCCGCAAGACATAAATCCTGAATAGACATACCCTTAGTCCAAGCCCACGAGGAGGCAATCGCCCTAGTCGAATGGGCCTTGACGTTCAGGGGACATTCCTGTCCCAGGCAATCATAAGCCAAAACAATAGCGTCCACGATCCAGTGAGCAAGCCTCTGTTTTGAGACCCCCCGTCCCTTGTTGCATCCACCAAAGCACACAAACAGCTGGTCCGATTGTCGAAACGCTGCCGAGCGAGAAATGTATTCTCGGAGCGCTCTGACTGGGCAAATAGCACTCTGAGCATCCGAACCCTGAGAGGTTGATGGCTCAGCGGACAGGGCAGGCAGAGAAACGATCTGCGCTCTGAACGGGGTATTGAGCGACTTAGGAACGTAACCCGGCCTCGGTCTGAGAGTAACATTACAGTTTCCCGGTCCAAAGCGAATACAATCTTCACTTACAGAGAAAGCCTGTAAATCCCCAACCCGCTTCGCCGAGGCGAGAGCGAGAAGCAGAGCCGTTTTAACCGATAGCTCCTTAATGGCAATCGAGGCTAGGGGCTCGAAAGGCGGTCGTGACAAAGCCTCCAAGACCAAAGCTAAATCCCACGGCGGCACAGAAGGCGGCCGTGCAGGGCACAATCTCCTAGCTCCCTTGAGGAACCGTGTCACCGACGCATGTCTACCGATAGACTGCCCGTCAACAGGGGGGTGAAACGCGGCAATAGCGGCCACATAAACCTTCAGAGTGGATGGCAGGCTCCCTTCATCCATCCTATACTGAAGGAAGTGTAGAATATCCGACACAGAACAGTCCGCTGGGTCTGTACCGACATCCTGACACCATTTAGAGAACACACCCCACTTCAGAGCATACAGGCGCCTGGTGGACGGAGCTCGCGCCTCCGCGATGGTACTCAAAACCCGCGAGTGCAGCGCGTCCCGCCCGCTCAGCGACCCTGTAGCGGCCACACATGGAGGCTCCACAGCGCGGGGCTGGGATGCCAGATCGTTCCGCTCGCCTGAGACAGAAGGTCCTTCCTGAGCGGAATCTCCCATGGCTGCCCTGCTAGTAACTCTACCAAATCCGCGAACCAGGGCTGATTCGGCCAGTTCGGGGCTACCAGAGTCACCGCCGCCTTCTCCTCCCTGATTTTGCACAACACCATGGGCAAAATTTTCACCGGAGGAAAGGCATAGAGACAGACTCTCGGCCATCGCGCAGTCAGCGCGTCCACCTCCCGGGGGGAACGGGACGGCGAGAAGAACATCTGACAGTGCGCGTTCTCGCTCATTGCAAAGAGGTCGACCTCCGCCCTGCCGAAACGATTCCATATCAGCTGAACCGTCCCGGGGTGAGGCCTCCACTCCCCTTGGGGAATCCCACTTCTCGAGAGCATATCCGCCCCGCGATTTAGAACACCGGGGATGTGCGCCGCTCTCACCGAGAGGAAAAACCGGTCCGCCCATAGCAGAAGGGATTCCGCCTGCCTGAATAGGGCTTTGGAATGTACACCGCCTTGGCGATTTATGTACGAGACCACGGAAGTGTTGTCGGTCCGAATCAACACATGCCGCTGCTCCAGCTGAGACCGGAAGGTTTTTAGAGCTAGAGAGACCGCTTCTAGTTCCAAGCGATTTATGTGCCACTCCATCTGCTTCTCTGACCACCGACCCGAGGCGGGCTTGCCCAAGCAGACCGCTCCCCATCCGGTGGATGAAGTGTCCGTCAGGACCTCCACTCGCCGCGTCACTAAGCCCATAGGGACACCTGAGCTGAAGAGATCTGGGTTCCTCCACGGGGCCAGGGCGCGGGCGCATCCGCTGGTGACCATAACGCGCCTGTGGCCAGAATACCACGCACTCGGGGGAACGCGCGCTTTCAGCCAGAGTTGAAGCGGTCTCATATGCAGCAGCCCCAGATCACGCCGCTTGGACGCGGGGCCGGCCTGGCGCTTTTTCCTCCTCTTGCCCGAGCAGTCAGGACGACTGCTTGGGCCTGGCAGGGGACGCGGTGGGCTTTCTGCGCGGGCTCCTCTGCGTCCTCCTGTTACCCGCCCCTTGCCACTGACTGCTGCGGCCTTTACGGGCATCCTGTCCCGGGCGGGGCGCTGCCTGTCTTCTGGCCGCAGCCTGGGGTTGGCGGCCTGAGGCTGAGGACGAACGAGAGCGCGGCTGCGGCGGCTGCGGCGGCTGCGGCGGCGGCGGCGCCCTCCGAGGAATGACGTGGCTCATAGCTTTGGCCTTTTTCTGCGTCTCGGAGTAACGCTCGGTTACTTTCTCCATGGCGTCTCCGAACAGGCCTGCAGGGGAAATGGGCGCATTCAGGAGCGTCTTCCTGTCGGCTTCTTGCACGTCCGACAGGGTGAGCCACAGATGCCTGTGGAGGACCAGGAGGAAGCCCATAGAACGGCCGATCGCCTGGGCCGAGCGCTTCGTGGCCAGGAGCGCGAGGTCCGTGGCCGAACGGAGATCCCGGTTGGCGTCAGCGTCAATAGAGGCGGCGCCATCCAGAGACTTCAGCTGCTTTGCCTGGAGCACTTGGAGAAGGGCCATAGCATGCAGCGCGGATACCGCCTCCCCCGCGGCACCGAAGGCCTTGTTGGCCTGGTGGGCCGTAAATCTGCAGGCTCGGGACGGCAGGCTGCGGTCCGAGCCCAGGGCGGGAGCCGACGGGCAGAGATGCCTGGGTGGAGATGCCTGGGTGGAAGTGAGGGTGCGCGCCGATTGCGGGGCCGCCCACGACTTCACCACGTGCTCATGCACGTCGGGAAAAAACGGTGTTCCCCTTTTCGAAGCGGCCTGACGGCGGCTCGATTGTAGGAACCACGTATCCAATTTGCTCTTAGATGGTTCATCAGGAGCTTTCCAATCGAGGTCCAGCTCCTCGACGGCCTTCGAGAGGATACGGAAGAGCTCGTCCTGCAGGTCCGCAGGGGTGTCCTGCTCTGCGGCCGCCAGCGGTGCGGCCTGCTCTGCACCCCAGTCGTTCTCGGAGGCCGACAGCGACATGGAGTCGTCCCCCTCACTCACCCCGAAGGAAACGAAGTCAGCGACGTCGCGAGGGGGATGAAAGGTGGGGTCGGGGAAGCTCACCGGGGAGCGAACCTCGACTCTGCGGTTGGGGGGGGCTACCAGCGGCTCAGAGGCGGCGGTAGGCCCAATCCCCGCTGCTGCGCGAGCTTCATCCCTCCTGGCTCTGAGGGCTCGAAGGGATAAGTCCGCGCAGTGGTCGCAGGACCCTCCGTCCCCGAGGGCTGACTCAGCATGGGCCAGCCCCAAGCACGCGATGCAGAACAGGTGCGTGTCGGTGGGGGCGATGGGGCCCGAGCATAGGTTGCAAGTAGTTGCCATCGGATGCAGGAGACAGTGCGAGTATCTCCGGCGCAACTTCAACGACGGCGAATATAATCCAAGTTGTAGTATCAGCTTTCTAGCACACGATTTAAGCGTGAAGAGAGAGATTCTGAAGGGAATTGACGCTGCACTTGCATTATAACTGCAACGGTGTTTCAGTATTTGCATATTTGCGTCAATTGGCCAGCTCTGCTGGCGTTAGCCTATAAGATTTCAGCGGAAGTGAAGGATGAGAGGAGTTCCCATATACGACATCCGTAATGTCGAGTTCCGTAGCCTTGATAGGGAACCCGAATATGCTCATATCCCGGTTTTTAAAAACCCGGATATGATCCCTGGGGTACCCCTTTTCTAACCCGAATATTTGGTCATGTAAACGCGTATCGGCATATCCCCATCAAAAGGAACATTGATTTGTGTTCTGCGCATGTTCTATTCGCAAGGAATCTTGGTCTTTTGAGTAGAGACGGCGCATACAAAAACCCGCGTGCAGTATACCGGAAGTAAACAAGAAGTAGAGGTAAACATGGCGAGACGCAGCACAGCACCAGACTTTTGGAGCGAGGAGGAAAGCGCAAACAAAGGCGATCGCTATCTGCCCCGAACTATTCATTATCCGCGTGCTGCTGCTGTTGTTGTTGCCTTTGGATACAGGAAGAAGAATCGGAAATGACGCATATTGCGTCTTAACGTTGTCCGTACGTCCAGACGCTA
>CM038632.1:40422850-40427850 GCA_021554675.1 Leuciscus idus | reverse complement strand
ATTCACTGAATTATCACACTTCTGCAAATTTGGAAAAAAGGCATAATGTTTCATAATTTGATTCCAGCTAACCAAAATATGTTCTAAGAGTGTCTTGCTAATGTCCCCTTTAAGTTATCAAACCTTTTTTCTGAATGTTCTGTGAACGTTCAAAATGTTTTTAAATGTTTTAAAAATGATTTTTCTTGGTTATGTGAACGTTAATGGAACATTCCATTGTATCATTCTTCAAACAGGAGTTCTTTAAAATTGAGACGAGAACGTCATAGATCTATATAGAACCACATTGAACCTTTTTAGAATAAAGGTTCTTTAAAATGTAGTCTAGAACCCCACTGAACCTTTTTTTGGGCAAAAAGGTTCTTTAAAATTGAGACAAGAACCCCACAGTTCTATATAGAACCACATTAAACCTTTTTGGCATAAAAGGTTATTTAAAATAAGAATCTTAGAGTTCTATATAGAGCCTCATTAAAACTGTTTGGCATAAACGGTTCTTTAAAATTGATACAAGAACCCTAGAGATCTATAGAACCACATTGAATTTTTTTTTGCCATAAAAGGTTATTTAAAATAAGAACCCTAGAGTTCTATATATAATCCCATTGAACCTTTTTGGCATAAAAGGTTCTTCAAAATTGAGACAAGAACCTTACAGTTCTATATAGAACCACATTGAACCTTTCTGGCATAAAAGTTTCTTTAAAATTGAGTCAAGAACCCTAGAGTTCTATATAGAACCACATTGAACCTTTTTAGCTTGAAAGGTTCTTTAAAATTGTGACAAGAACCCTATAGTTCTATATAGAACCACATTGAACCTTTTTGGCATAAAAGTTTCGTTAAAATTTAATCAAGAACCCAATAGTTCTATAAAGAACCTCATTGGACCTTTTTGTGCCTGTAGGTGCGGGCGGAGGCCTCATCAGTAACTTTGAGCAACTGGTTCGAGGCGTCTGGAAGCCTGAAACCAATGAACTTCTGAAGATGTCATAGTAAGAGTCTCAAATGCCTCATGAAGCTCCTGAAACACATGTAGACTTACTGTGTGACTGTCTGAAACGCTGCAGGATCTTTTCCTCTTCACTAACATCACTTTTCTTTATGTTTGGCATCTCAGTGTGTCTTTGAATCAACCTGTATTTTGCTGATTTGTAGTACATGTACAGTATGAAGTCAGGTGTAGTTTAGATATGTCTGAGTGTGAAAATGTGCATTTTAAAAATAGATAGACTGTCTAATTTAGGGGTGTACTGACACAAATTTGATTCGATTAAATTTCAGTTCATAAGCTTGCGATTTGATCCTAATTTGGTTTAATTTAATTAAAAATTGAGTCAAGAACCCTAGAGTTCTATATAGAACCACTTTGAATCTTTTTGGCATAAACCTTCCTTAAAATTGAGTCAAGAACCCTAGAGTTCTATATAGAACACCATTGAATCTTTTTGGCATAAAGGCTTTTTAAAATTGAGTCAAGAACCCTAGAGTTCTATATAGAACCACATTGAACCTTTTTGGCATAAAGGTTCTTTAAAATTGAGTTAGGAACCTTCGAGTTCTATATAGAATCCCATTGAATATTTTTGCCATAAAGGTTCTTTAAAATTGAGTCAAGAACCCTAGTTCTATATAGAACCCCATTGAATCTTTTGGCATAAACATTCTTTAATATTGAGTCAAGAACCTTAGAATTCTATATAGAACCCTAGAGTTCTATATAGAACCCAATTTTAACTTTTTGGCATAAAGGTTCTTTAAAATTGAGTCAAGAACCCTAGAGTTCTATATAGAACCCAATTTAAACTTTTTGGCATAAAGGTTCTTTAAAATTGAGTCAAGAACCCTAGAGTTCTATATAGAACCCAATTTTAACTTTTTGGCATAAATGTTCTTTAAAATTGAGTCAAGAACCCTAGAGTTCTATATAGAACACCATTGAATATTTTGCCATAAAGGCTTTTTAAAATTGAGTCAAGAACCCTAGAGTTCTATATAGAACCCAATTTGAACTTTTTGGTATAAAGGTTCTTTAAAATTGAGTCAAGAATCCTAGAGTTCTATATAGAACCCAATTTTAACTTTTTGGAATAAAGGTTCTTTAAAATTGAGTCAAGAACCCTAGAGTTCTATATAGAACCCAATTTAAACTTTTTGGCATAAAGGTTCTTTAAAATTGAGTCAAGAACCCTAGAGTTCTATATAGAACCCAATTTAAACTTTTTGGCATAAAGGTTCTTTAAAATTGAGTCAAGAACCCTAGAGTTCTATATAGAACCACACTGAACCTTTTTGGCATAAAGGTTCTTTAAAATTGAGTTGGGAACCTTCGAGTTCTATATAGAACCCCATTGAATCTTTTGGCATAAACGTTCTTTAATACTGAGTCAAGAACCCTAGAGTTCTATATAGAACCCAATTTAAACTTTTTGGCATAAAGGTTCTTTAAAATTGAGTCAAGAACCCTAGAGTTCTATATAGAACCACATTGAACCTTTTTGGCATAAAGGTTCTTTAAAATTGAGTTGGGAACCTTCGAGTTCTATATAGAACCCCATTGAATCTTTTGGCATAAACGTTCTTTAATACTGAGTCAAGAACCCTAGAGTTCTATATAGAACACCATTGAATATTTTGGCATAAACGTTCTTTAATATTGAGTCAAGAACCCTAGAGTTCAGTATAGAACCACATAGAACCTTTTTGGCATAAAGGTTTTTTTAAATTGAGTCAAGAACCCTAGAGTTCTATATAGAACCCCACTGGACCTTTTTGGCATAAAGGTTCTTTAAAATTGAGTCAAGAACCCTAGAGTTCTATATAGAACCCAATTGGACCTTTTTGGCATAAAGGTTCTTTAAAATTGAGTCAAGAATCCTAGAGTTCTATATAGAACCCCACTGGACATTTTTGGCATAAAGGTTCTTTAAAATTGAGTCAGGAACCCTAGAGTACTACTATATAGAACCCAATTTTAACTTTTTGGCATAAAGGTTTTTTTAAATTGAGTCAAGAACCCTAGAGTTCTATATAGAACCCCACTGGACCTTTTTGGCATAAAGAGTTCTTTAAAATTGAGACGAGAACCCTAGATATCGATTCATTTGGATACATATATCAGGTACGGTACATTTTCTCAAAGAAAAAAAATCTCTCTAAACTAATGACGGCTGGTGCTACAAATAATGTCACACAGCTCAGACTAAAAGATTGATTCATCAAAATGAGAATCGATATTTCTAACCCAGTCCTAGTCTACTGTAAATGTGTTTTAGGTTCTCCAGTATGACAGACAGATGTGAACCGACTCATAAAGGAAATTCACTATTTCTCTGTTAATTAATTTTCATGTTAATGTTAAAGTTATGAAGCAGTTTGAAGTGTTTTGCATTATTGATCGAGTTTTTGATGACTGGCGTTGGAGTCTCTCTAGTGCCTCTTGTGCATTTCGTGTCCAGAGTCTCTTTCTTTCTGAATAATAGCGTTCGGTCCCATAATGCACAGGTGGAATAATTGGCTTCTGGATTGATTTCCTCTCATCTTCAGCCGACACTTGTTGTCATGGTTTTTGTGCGAGTGGCATTTAAAAAGGTTTGTGTGGAAGAACGCAGGAGAGTAAGCGTCACTCTGAAGACCAGAGGGATTTCACTGGATTTATGTACAGAAGAAAACACTCATCCTATTTTGATCAGAAAAAAAAATCGACTTGCAGAGTCCGTTATGGTACATGAAAAATTAAAATATCATTAGTAGAAGAATTATATACACTACCTGTTAAAAGTTTTTGATCTGTAAGATTTTTAATGTTTTTAAAAGAAGTCTCTTCTGCTCACGAGGCTGCATTTATTTGGTTAAAAATACACACACACACACACACACACACACACAAAAAACAGTAATATTGTTAAATATTATGACAATTTAAAATAACTTTTCTATGTGAATATCTAGTAAAGTGTAATTTATTCCTGTGATCAAAGCTGAATTTTCAGCATCATTACTCCAGTCTTCAGTGTCACATGATCCTTCACAAATCACTCTAATATTGAGGATTTGATGCACAACTGTTTTCAACATTGATAATAATCCTTAACATTTCTTGATCATCAAATCCTCATATTAGAATGATTTCTGAATGATCATGTGACACTGAAGACTGGAGTAATGATGCTGAAAATCCAGCTTTGATCACAGGAATAAATTACATTTTAAAATATATTAAAATAGAAAACAGTTATTTTAAATTGTCATAATATTTAACAATATTACAGTTTTTTGTTGTTAACAAAATAAATGCATTTTTAAAAACATAAAAAATCGTACCGATCCAAAACTTTTGACTGGTAGTGTTTATATATATATATATATATATATATATACACACACACAAAATTGTCCTAGGCCGCTCACTGTTGGCCACTGCTGTAGTTGCAGAGTGACGTCAAACTCGACACATTAATGTTGAATGTGTGTTGCAGACGTGTGTTAATTGTGTGTTTTAGAATCTCAGAGCTGTTATATTTAAGGCCCACTGAACTCCTCGTCCTTGTGTGACCTTTGACCTGTGTGTGTGTGTGTGTGTGTAGCCCGACCAAGGTCACCCTGCTGGGATCGGTTCTGTTCTCTCTCCAGCAGTGCCGCTTTCTCCCGATGCAAACACACCACCTGATCTTCATCTACACACTCTTCATCGTCACCAATAAGGTTTGTTGTGTTTGTCGTTTCGTTTCAGACTGAAATAAAACATCTCTGGGTGTCGTGAATCTAATGCATGAATAATATTTCAGAGTTTTTCATTTAAATTTGATCAAATAAATGCAGCCTTGGTGAGCAGAACAGACTTAACATTGTAATTTTAATAATATTTCACAATATTACAGTTTTTATTTTTATTTTTTTAATAAAATAAATGCAGCCTTGGTGAGCAGAAGAGACTTCTTTTAAAAACATAAAATTTACAAACTTTTATGTTAGATGCGATTAATCACGATTAATCGATT